>JAXIVJ010008608.1:5000-54797 GCA_036785665.1 Chirona hameri
ACCCCGGTAGTGGCAGCCCGGGTGTTCAAGTCGCGGCTTCGGCCGCTCGCTATTTGCCCCTGATTGGGATGACCTGCGGGCCTGGTGGCAGCGGTCGAGTTCAGAGGTCAGTTGAACGTCAGAGAGCGGGGCGGACCGTGTCACTGTCCAGGTATGTCGTGGCCACGTACAACTTTCGCCTTTAAATTCTGCCGGACACCAGGAATTGCGCGATCGGGTGGGTAGGGTCAGGGCCTGCGCAGCAAGCTATGCTTTAGCGCGGGTCCTCACCTCTGAAATCCAGTCCATTCAAAACGATTCGGACTAAATTTATAAACAAGAGATCAGAAAGAGAAATGATAGCAGGAAGAGAAAACATATAACGAGGCACTCCAGAGACGCAAAGAAACGTAAGTTTAGGTTGGATTTAAAAACTCCGGCGCAGTCGCCAAAAACATGCTTATTATATTCACCCTTCCGTAAACTTATAAAATCAGCACAAGTCGATAGGGTGATCAAAATCTACCCAATTTCGCAGAAAACAATTGTGTAACATACATGACTTCTAACACCACCACTAACTTTGTCGACATTCCCCCATAAACGGACAAACGAAACACCCGTCGCAAAATGCTCCAGCCAGTGACAATGAGGTCAGCCGTGTGCGTCATTTTACCAGCGCAGCTGGAGCTGGCATCGCAGCGGCCGAGGAACCGAGGCGGACATTGTGACGGCCGCTTCTGATCCGGACAGGATGCACTATCGACTCGGCAAAAACAGGCCGGGCAAGCGGGCGCGTGACGAGATGCGCCCTGATAGACGCGCTCTCCCGGCTGCATCAGAATGGGGCCGTGCCACGCGGTCCGGGACCGGGGCCGTGGCCAAGGTCAGCAGGTGGAGCACTGTGTGCCGACCAGACAGTCAGCGGGCACACCGCTGACGTGGTCACTGGTCAGCCTTCATCTCAGGCACCGGCCGGACCGGGTACAGGCCCTCGGCTGGCACCGGCCGCACCCACTAGGCACCACAGACCGGCACCGGGGGACACACTTGGCTCCGAACAACACCGTGCCGGCGGCCGGAACGACTTGAGACCACAGCCGGCACCGTGGGACACACTCTGTTCTGAATAAAGTCGTGCCGGCGCGGCGGCAGACAGACAGATGTCCTCTATTCCGAACAGCTGTACGTGCCTCACCTTGGATAGCCTAAGGATTATGATAAAACACACACTGAAATATGACTTAACCTTTTCTTCTTTATCAACGCCATCGTGGAAAGCATGCAGTTGAAGACATAAATTTGCATTCACAAACCGCACCTTTACCCTGTCAAACAGGTGGTGAATCATCCCACCACAGCGGAAACATATGCACGATAAGACACTCACAAGATACAATCTGAGGGAAAACATCAAACGGACCCACCGAGCACTTGATGTCCTTATTGGTGGAGATTTTCCTGTGGAAGGACCTGGCCGGCTCGGTCTCGCCGTCGCTGTCTGAGGACTCGTCGCCAGGGGAGGGGGCGGCCGCCGCCACCGCCTCCTCCCCCTCCTCCGGTCCTGACGCAGAGCCGCCTCCCTCACCAGCGACCTTAGCAGCCATCGCTGCCTGCAGACAGACACAGGGCGAGAGTCATTCGTCAGCTACTCAGCTACCAGTCATGGTGTATGGGTGGACGTAGTGTGCATGTCAGCCATGTGTTCAGTTCAATGGTAACGCTAACGACCGTCTTTGTTTTGAGCTGGTCAAGTAGCCTTTGACAAGAGGTATTCGCTATTAATGTTATCGATTTACTTTAACCAGTGAGACATATGGTTAATTTATCAGCCACAGATTAACTGATCCAATTATGGAAGATCAGATGAAAATTCAAACCAAATAAATAAAAGAATATGACAGAAATCAGAGCCGGACCCAACCCGGATCTCCTCCTCTGCAAGCGTGGGAACAATCGGAGCCGGCCTACCTATTGTCTACGTCAGACGCCAGATAGACCCGCTGGCTGGATCGCAGCGCCAGACAGCTGGATCGCAGCGCCAGACAGCTGGATCGCAGCGCCAGACAGCTGGATCGCAGCGCCAGACAGCTGGATCGCAGCGCCAGGCAGCTGGATCGCAGCGCCAGGCAGCTGGATCGCAGTACCAGGCAGCTGGATCGCAGCGCCAGGCAGCTGGATCGCAGCGCCAGACAGCTGGATCGCAGCGCCAGGCAGCTGGATCGCAGCGCCAGGCAGCTGGATCGCAGCGCCAGGCAGCTGAATCGCAGCGCACGTTGACTGAAACTGTGTGCTGCATAACAGTATTCAGAACTATTTGGGGCGTGCGGTTCGCCGAACGAATCGTGCACGACTTTGGCCGCAGATGGCCAGACGTGCGTCACATTTGTCGAACAGGGATTTGCTGACAATCGGATCGACCACAGCGCCGGTTGCGAATTCCTGCCAGCTTCTACGTGTTGTCTCCCGTCTCCGTGTTGGCTCCGTGTTGGCTCCCGTCTCCGTATTGGCTCCCGTCTCCATGTTGACTCCCGTCTCCATGTTGACTCCCGTCTCCGTGTTGTCTCCTGTTTCCGTGTTGTCTCCCGTCTCCGTGTTGTCTCCCGTCTCCGTGTTGTCTCCCGTCTCCGTGTTGTCTCCCGTCTCCGTGTTGTCTCCCGTCTCCGTGTTGGCTCCCGTCTTCGCGTTGTCTCCCGTCTCCGCGTTGTCTCCCGTCTCCGTGTTGTCTCCCGTCTCCGTGTTGTCTCCCGTCTCCGTGTTGGCTCCCGTATCCGTGTTGTCTCCCGTCTCCGTGTTGTATCCCGTATCCATGTTGTCTCCCGTCTCCGTGTTGTCTCCCGTCTCCGTGTTGTCTCCCGTCTCCGTGTTGTATCCCGTCTCCGTGTTGTCTCCCGTCTCCGTGTTGGCTCCCGTCTCCGTGTTGTCTCCCGTCTCCGTGTTGACTCCCGTCTCCGTGTTGTCTCCCGTCTCCGTGTTGTCTCCCGTCTCCGTGTTGGCTCCCGTCTCCGTGTTGGCTCCCGTCTCCGTGTTGTCTCCCGTCTCCGTGTTGGCTCCCGTCTCAGTGTTGTCTCCCGTCTCCGTGTTGGCTCCCGTCTCCGTGTTGTCTCCCGATTGGAGGAAGTCGCCAATCGGCTGTACGATGCTATCACGATTCCGCAGGTCCATCAGCCCCAGAGACATCGAGAGTTTGTGTAGGAACAACCGATCAGTTAAACTTTCGAAATCATACGCCTTGTATCGTTACCATTTCTGGTTAAAATGTATTCGCATAGTCACCACTACCTTTCGAAACATGAAAAATCAGGTGAAGTATCAGTTATGCGTGTCTTAATGAAAAACGCATAAGGTGTGGCTATTATTGAATCGACTCCCCGTTGACAGTCTGTGATACTACGAACAGACTCATTTTTTCTTCTCATTTTCAGGTCGACAGGTTGACGATCAATTAAAATACATTATCCCAACGAAAGGTCGTCATAAACCAGGAACACATCATCCATCAACTCAGCGATGAGAACTAGAAATACACCAATTAGTGGTGCAAAGTTCCGGAGATAATCGTCACCGAACAGGGCGTCACGTCACGTCACCGAACAGTGCGTCACGTCACGTCACCGAACAGGGCGTCACGTCACCGAACAGGGCGTCACGTCACGTCACCGAACAGTGCGTCACGTCACGTCACCGAACAGGGCGTCACGTCACGTCACCGAACAGTGCGTCACGTCACGTCACCGAACAGGGCGTCACGTCACCGAACAGTGCATCACGTCACCGAACAGGGCGTCACGTCACGTCACCGAACAGGGCGTCACGTCACGTCACCGAACAGGGCGCCACGTCACGTCACCGAACATGGCGTCACGTCACGTCACCGAACAGGGCGTCACGTCACGTCACCGAACAGGGCGTCACGTCACGTCACCGAACAGGGCGTCACGTCACGTCACCGAACAGGGCGTCACGTCACGTCACCGAACAGGGCGTCACGTCACGTCACCGAACAGGGCGTCACGTCACGTCACCGAACAGGGCGTCACGTCACGTCACAGAACAGGGCGTCTGACGGAACAACTGATCACCCGATTGAAGCGGGGCATGACGCTACACCACGCCTAATGACAATTAGTCAGCTGAACCGGCTGCAGTCATCGGACGCTACACCACGCCTAATGACAATTAGTCAGCTGAACCGGCTGCAGTCAGCGGACGCTACACCACGCCTAATGACAATTAGTCAGCTGAACCGGCTGCAGTCATCGGACGCTACACCACGCCTAATGACAATTAGTCAGCTGAACCGGCTGCAGTCATCGGACGCTACACCACGCCTAATGACAATTAGTCAGCTGAACCGGCTGCAGTTATCGGACGCTACACCACGCCTAATGACAATTAGTCAGCTGAACCGGCTGCAGTCATCGGACGCTACACCACGCCTAATGACAATTAGTCAGCTGAACCGGCTGCAGTCATCGGACGCTACACCACGCCTAATGACAATTAGTCAGCTGAACCGGCTGCAGTCATCGGACGCTACACCACGCCTAATGACAATTAGTCAGCTGAACCGGCTGCAGTCATCGGACGCTACACCACGCCTAATGACAATTAGTCAGCTGAACCGGCTGCAGTCATCGGACGCTACACCACGCCTAATGACAATTAGTCAGCTGAACCGGCTGCAGTCATCGGACGTTACACCACGCCTAATGACAATTAGTCAGCTGAACCGGCTGCAGTCATCGGACGCTACACCACGCCTAATGACAATTAGTCAGCTGAACCGGCTGCAGTCATCGGACGCTACACCACGCCTAATGACAATTAGTCAGCTGAACCGGCTGCAGTCAGCGGCCGCTACACCACGCCTAATGACAATTAGTCAGCTGAACAGGCTGCAGTCAGCGGCCGCTACACCACGCCTAATGACAATTAGTCAGCTGAACCGGCTGCAGTCATCGGACGCTACACCACGCCTAATGACAATTAGTCAGCTGAACCGGCTGCAGTCATCGGACGCTACACCACGCCTAATGACAATTAGTCAGCTGAACCGGCTGCAGTCATCGGACGCTACACCACGCCTAATGACAATTAGTCAGCTGAACCGGCTGCAGTCATCGGACGCTACACCACGCCTAATGACAATTAGTCAGCTGAACCGGCTGCAGTCATCGGACGCTACACCACGCCTAATGACAATTAGTCAGCTGAACCGGCTGCAGTCATCGGACGCTACACCACGCCTAATGACAATTAGTCAGCTGAACCGGCTGCAGTCATCGGACGCTACACCACGCCTAATGACAATTAGTCAGCTGAACCGGCTGCAGTCATCGGACGCTACACCACGCCTAATGACAATTAGTCAGCTGAACCGGCTGCAGTCATCGGACGCTACACCACGCCTAATGACAATTAGTCAGCTGAACCGGCTGCAGTCATCGGACGCTACACCACGCCTAATGACAATTAGTCAGCTGAACCGGCTGCAGTCATCGGACGCTACACCACGCCTAATGACAATTAGTCAGCTGAACCGGCTGCAGTCAGCGGCCGCTACACCACGCCTAATGACAATTAGTCAGCTGAACCGGCTACAGTCATCGGACGCTACACCACGCCTAATGACAATTAGTCAGCTGAACCGGCTGCAGTCATCGGACGCTACACCACGCCTAATGACAATTAGTCAGCTGAACCGGCTGCAGTCAGCGGCCGCTACACCACGCCTAATGACAATTAGTCAGCTGAACCGGCTGCAGTCATCGGACGCTACACCACGCCTAATGACAATTAGTCAGCTGAACCGGCTACAGTCATCGGACGCTACACCACGCCTAATGACAATTAGTCAGCTGAACCGGCTGCAGTCATCGGACGCTACACCACGCCTAATGACAATTAGTCAGCTGAACCGGCTGCAGTCAGCGGCCGCTACACCACGCCTAATGACAATTAGTCAGCTGAACCGGCTGCAGTCATCGGACGCTACACCACGCCTAATGACAATTAGTCAGCTGAACCGGCTGCAGTCAGCGGCCGCTACACCACGCCTAATGACAATTAGTCAGCTGAACAGGCTGCAGTCAGCGGCCGCTACACCACGCCTAATGACAATTAGTCAGCTGAACCGGCTGCAGTCATCGGACGCTACACCACGCCTAATGACAATTAGTCAGCTGAACCGGCTGCAGTCAGCGGCCGCTACACCACGCCTAATGACAATTAGTCAGCTGAACCGGCTGCAGTCATCGGACGCTACACCACGCCTAATGACAATTAGTCAGCTGAACCGGCTGCAGTCATCGGACGCTACACCACGCCTAATGACAATTAGTCAGCTGAACCGGCTGCAGTCATCGGACGCTACACCACGCCTAATGACAACTAGTCAGCTGAACAGGCTGCAGTCATCGGCCGCTACACCACGCCTAATGACAATTAGTCAGCTGAACCGGCTGCAGTCATCGGACGCTACACCACGCCTAATGACAATTAGTCAGCTGAACCGGCTGCAGTCAGCGGCCGCTACACCACGCCTAATGACAATTAGTCAGCTGAACCGGCTGCAGTCATCGGACGCTACACCACGCCTAATGACAATTAGTCAGCTGAACCGGCTGCAGTCATCGGACGCTACACCACGCCTAATGACAATTAGTCAGCTGAACCGGCTACAGTCAGCGGACGCTACACCACGCCTAATGACAATTAGTCAGCTGAACCGGCTGCAGTCAGCGGCCGCTACACCACGCCTAATGACAATTAGTCAGCTGAACCGGCTACAGTCAGCGGCCGCTACACCACGCCTAATGACAATTAGTCAGCTGAACCGGCTGCAGTCATCGGACGCTACACCACGCCTAATGACAATTAGTCAGCTGAACCGGCTGCAGTCATCGGACGCTACACCACGCCTAATGACAATTAGTCAGCTGAACCGGCTGCAGTCATCGGACGCTACACCACGCCTAATGACAATTAGTCAGTTGAACCGGCTGCAGTCATCGGACGCTACACCACGCCTAATGACAATTAGTCAGCTGAACCGGCTGCAGTCGGCGGCCGCTACACCACGCCTAATGACAATTAGTCAGCTGAACCGGCTGCAGTCATCGGACGCTACACCACGCCTAATGACAATTAGTCAGCTGAACAGGCTGCAGTCAGCGGCCGCTACACCACGCCTAATGACAATTAGTCAGCTGAACCGGCTGCAGTCAGCGGCCGCTACACCACGCCTAATGACAATTAGTCAGCTGAACCGGCTGCAGTCATCGGACGCTACACCACGCCTAATGACAATTAGTCAGCTGAACCGGCTGCAGTCATCGGACGCTACACCACGCCTAATGACAATTAGTCA
Organism: Chirona hameri; assembly: GCA_036785665.1. NCBI lineage: Eukaryota > Metazoa > Arthropoda > Thecostraca > Balanomorpha > Balanidae > Chirona > Chirona hameri. The sequence continues at coordinate 12,352 of JAXIVJ010008608.1, forward strand.
GCTGAACCGGCTGCAGTCATCGGACGCTACACCACGCCTAATGACAATTAGTCAGCTGAACCGGCTACAGTCAGCGGCCGCTACACCACGCCTAATGACAATTAGTCAGCTGAACCGGCTGCAGTTATCGGACGCTACACCACGCCTAATGACAATTAGTCAGCTGAACCGGCTGCAGTCAGCGGCCGCTACACCACGCCTAATGACAATTAGTCAGCTGGACCGGCTGCAGTCATCGGACGCTACACCACGCCTAATGACAATTAGTCAGCTGAACCGGCTGCAGTCATCGGACGCTACACCACGCCTAATGACAATTAGTCAGCTGAACCGGCTGCAGTCGGCGGCCGCTACACCACGCCTAATGACAATTAGTCAGCTGAACCGGCTGCAGTCATCGGACGCTACACCACGCCTAATGACAATTAGTCAGCTGAACCGGCTGCAGTCATCGGACGCTACACCACGCCTAATGACAATTAGTCAGCTGAACAGGCTGCAGTCATCGGCCGCTACACCACGCCTAATGACAATTAGTCAGCTGAACCGGCTGCAGTCATCGGACGCTACACCACGCCTAATGACAATTAGTCAGCTGAACCGGCTGCAGTCATCGGCCGCTACACCACGCCTAATGACAATTAGTCAGCTGAACCGGCTGCAGTCATCGGACGCTACACCACGCCTAATGACAATTAGTCAGCTGAACCGGCTGCAGTCATCGGACGCTACACCACGCCTAATGACAATTAGTCAGCTGAACCGGCTGCAGTCAGCGGCCGCTACACCACGCCTAATGACAATTAGTCAGCTGAACCGGCTGCAGTCAGCGGCCGCTACACCACGCCTAATGACAATTAGTCAGCTGAACCGGCTGCAGTCAGCGGCCGCTACACCACGCCTAATGACAATTAGTCAGCTGAACCGGCTGCAGTCATCGGACGCTACACCACGCCTAATGACAATTAGTCAGCTGAACCGGCTGCAGTCAGCGGCCGCTACACCACGCCTAATGACAATTAGTCCGCTGAGCCGGCTGCAGTCATCTCGTCCGGTCTCTCAGTTGCGTGACACGATGAAGCACGACAATGATGCCTCCAGAGCCGCTCGGCTCTGGAGGTCAACCCGCTCGGCTTTTTACATGGACTGCGGCGCCGACCGCGCCAGATAAGCAGGCTGCAAAGTAGGTCATCGCAGGGGTTCACCCGAACATCCTGAGGCCGTGCAAGACACAAAGCATGACACAAGCCCTCCTGTGTCCCGGTACAGGTTAGACTGCATGATAATGAAGTGAAGCAAGTGAAGAATAATTCATACATATAAGAATGAATAAAAACGAACTGATGCAAATATCCAATGGGGGATAATGTTTTGCACCGCTGCATGCAGGGTACGATACTAAAGCACTTGCAGAAAAAAAACATATATTTTATTTGCCACATTTTTGAATTGTGACCTCTATGAGGTCGACTTTGATGACCCAAAGGGCATGTGTAACTTTGTATTACCAAACCAAGATAAAACAATGATGTTTTGCCAGTGTGTGTGTTTTCGTCAGACGCATCGATTGGTGTAAAGTAAGACTGTCCCTCTCCCGAGCTGTCAATGGCATTTGGCTCAGATTTGGCATTTGGCTGTAAAACTACTCACTGAATGGCACCGTCTTGGAGCGTCTCTGAGACACACGACTTAGGAGTCATTATCGCCGCAAAACTGTCGTTTGCATCTCACGTGGACTCTGCAGCGTCCAAGGCGAACCAGATGCTGGGCCTTCTCATCCGCAGTATGCAGCTGTCACGATTCCGGCGAAAAACGCGTCTCGACCACACAGCCTTGATATGCGCCTACAACGCACACGTACGCTCTCTGCTCCAGTACGGCAGCGTAACCTGGGCTGGCGCTGCTGGTACCCATCTAAAGCGTCTCGAGCGTGCCCAGCACAAGTTCCTGATGTGGCTGGCCTCCAGGTCGGACCAGCCCAGTACCGACCTAAGCTATGAGGCACTCTTAGCTCATTTTAACATGTGCTCAGTGAAATAGAGATGTATCCAGCATGACATCATGTTCTTATACAATGTACATCGCGGCCGCCTCGACTGCCCTGCTCTCGTGACGACATTCGGCCTGTCCGTGCCACCACGACACACTCACAACTCCTCTCTCTGGGCCATACCTTTTACCAGGGTAAACACTGTCCTTCGTAGCCTTCTCTGTCGTGTATCAGCACATACCAACTCCTTTCTCAGATTCTGTACGTCCACTGACGTCTTTACATCAACGCATCACTCCTTCAAAACCAGCGTCCGAAAGTTCGCGAGTCGAGGTGGCACCTCACGTGACTTGCTGTGCGACCGTGAGCTATGTATAATATGACGATGTATTTATTGGTGTACCGAAACCTGACCGAATGATGTATGTTGACAAACTCTGTGCATGTTTTATGACGTGACCACCTAGTAATGGGTATGATGCCTGTTGGTGTTCTTATCAATAAACATAAACATAAACAAGATGGCAATCAATGACAGGTTCAGAGACCCTTAATGCATGGCGAATGAATTCACTGGTGATACTGAGGTCAGTGGAACAGATATATTGTGGCTGGCATAACCAGAAATTTGTCATTAGGAAAGTTTGATTGGAAAACATTTGTTTGTATCTGTTGAAAAAAAATCAAACAAGGTTACCAAGCATATGAAACATTTATCAAATCCAAATGGAGAAAAACAAGCAGGTCCAAGAGTCCAACAGTTCAATCAGAAATTTGTCTTTGCACTTGATATTTATATTCATCCCAATGAGATAGGGGACCCAAACAAGTAACATGAACAGGGAAGTTGTTTCTAACAAAGCAAAACCAATGCCCACATAAGTGCACAAATTAATACCTCATTGACTTTTAATATGAATGAGGGTGTTTGAAGCCACATGGATTGCAACCAACAACTACCCTGGAATTGTTTAATGATATATTTGTAAGTATTTTGAGTTAGCTCAGAATAAAATTATCCTAAGCATGACTGATCTTGATAATTGAGTCAACAGTGTGCAGTTAAAATATTATCATACATATCTTGTCACATAAATTGTAGAAAGAGCTCAGATGTATTCCATTCATTGTGGGAGCTACAGTGTGTAATTCTATAGAAAAATTAATCAGGCATTCTGATTTTAACCAAACAATAAATATTCAAAGATTGAATACCTGGGTTACTTTCCCACAGTGGATGGGTTACACTTTAATTCAGGGTAGGCAAATGGGGTAATCCCTGTCGACATAAAAATACCATACTTTTCATGCCACTGGTCACGGTAAAGCTGGCATGTACTGACACACTTAAACACAGATACGCCACTAAACACCAGTAAAACGCCTTAATCGGCGGTAACCGAGCGGCGAGCGGTATCTGTTGCTTCCCTGGGACAAACTACATACAAATTAAGTTGTATTAAATTGTGCATGATATCCTTTCTCGATTCCACCAAAAGAGAGTACGTCCTGAGCGCTGCATGCTTCAACGTATACAAAAACGAATGCTTAGATTAATAATGTCATTTTTGATCAAAAATGATTTGTGTTCATGTCGACGTTTGCGTGTTCCAAGCGCTGTGGTACCACCCCTATCAGAACGCAACTTACCAAAATCAAAATTGATTTGATGGTCCTATCCAATGGTGAAAACCTGATCTCAATCGGAGCAGTGGTTGCAAAGTTATCAGCTTCCGAAAAGCGTATGTATGGCCGGGTCGGGCCGGGTCAAATGTTAATTTGTCTAGTAAGTTGACGAGAAACCTCACGGGCGCTTCGCGCCCGCTCGGTAACAAAAGGTCTACAGGGTCTTTCTCTAGAACTGTATTTTATTTGCTCATTTAGGGCATGCATAATGTATTAATTTAGGTAAAATTGGTATCATCTGGTCAAGTACAAGTGGACATTTTGGTATTTGGTCATTTTAAATGTCTGTTGCATTCGAACATGTTGTTAAATGCATCCGAACATGTTTTTAAATGCATGCGAACATGTTTTTCGAAACATTGCTATACAATGTCAAACTAGATTTCGTCGGATTTGGCAGTGATAATTTTGGTGTGTGAAGGCGCGCCAATGTCGTTTTTGTTAAACGCATTTGTGTACACGCAGGGACTGTATTTTGTTATTGTACTCGCGAACGTTCATTGTTGGTGATTGTTTACTCATTTAGTTCCACCGAACTGCTTCCTCAGCTTGGCCAGCTGAGATTCGAAGGGAGCCCCCTGCAGGTGCACACAAGCCTTTGCCCGGCAGCGCTTTTGTGCCGCACAGCTCAGCTCACTTTTTCCCCTCGACTGACTCATGAAGGTCCTCCACCGTCGCATGCAGGTCCTTCAGTGATGGTGGTCCGTAGGTCGACCATAGCGACGTCCCAGAACAATGTCCTAGGATTGCAAAATTTGGGTGGGAAACCGACACCCTGTGCGTAATATTGGTGTATTCTTTTCCCCAGTTTTACTGTGAATTTTCCACTCCCTACATCAAAATGTATTGGATAACTATAACACTAACAATGATATTAATAATGCTAATACTAACCTGTGAATGAAAAACAGGTTAGGGAAGTGCCTATTGCCATTTGTAACAGCTGATTCTGATGGGTGAGTTTTCAAAAGGCCGAGTACATCATATGTTTTTTAGGCTGAATTTTCCACTCCGCACCCTGGCTTCAAAGCAATCCTAGGACCAGTAGTTCAAGGGCGAGAGGTCGGGACTCTTGGCGGGCCAGGGGTGAGCAGTGAGGCGACTGATGGTCCGACCGCCGAACTTGTCCTGCAGCCAACCTCTTGCGGCTACCGTGGTGTGAACTGTCGCGCCGTCTTGCGGAAACCAGTAGGCCCTTCTGGTTGCGACTGTTCTCACTCGAGGCTATATCACAGCTTTCAGCATGTCCAGGTACGTCTGGCCATCCACAGACACGCCCGGGTCGAACAGTGGATGATGATCTGGCCGTCGATGACGCCAGCCCAGCACATCACCTTCTGGGCGCCCTGCTCCCGGCACTCAACCTCCACCTCGGGATCACGGACCCCAGTACCTCCCATTCTGCTTGTTCGGGGCTTGTTTCAGCAGGAACCACTTCTCATCACTCCAGATCACGTGACCCTCAAACCCACAGGGAACCCATTATCTCTCATTCTGCTTGTCCGAGGCTTGTTTCAGCAGGAACCACTTCTCATCACTCCAGATCACGTGACCCTCAAACCCGTCTGGCTGCACGAGGAGCCACTTGCAGAAGGCGACCCTGCATGATTATAACCACTTCTCATCACTCCAGATCACGTGACCCTCAAACCCGTCTGGCTGCACGAGGAGCCACTTGCAGAAGGCGACCCTGCATGATTAGAACCACTTCTCATCACTCCAGATCACGTGACCCTCAAACCCGTCTGGCTGCACGAGGAGCCACTTGCAGAAGGCGACCCTGCATGATTATAACCACTTCTCATCACTCCAGATCACGTGACCCTCAAACCCGTCTGGCTGCACGAGGAGCCACTTGCAGAAGGCGACCCTGCATGATTAGAACCACTTCTCATCACTCCAGATCACGTGACCCTCAAACCCGTCTGGCTGCACGAGGAGCCACTTGCAGAAGGCGACCCTGCATGATTAGAACCACTTCTCATCACTCCAGATCACGTGACCCTCAAACCCGTCTGGCTGCACGAGGAGCCACTTGCAGAAGGCGACCCTGCATGATTAGAACCACTTCTCATCACTCCAGATCACGTGACCCTCAAACCCGTCTGGCTGCACGAGGAGCCACTTGCAGAAGGCGACCCTGCATGATTAGAACCACTTCTCATCACTCCAGATCACGTGATCCTCAAACCCGTCTGGCTGCACGAGGAGCCACTTGCAGAAGGCGACCCTGCATGATTATAACCACTTCTCATCACTCCAGATCACGTGACCCTCAAACCCGTCTGGCTGCACGAGGAGCCACTTGCAGAAGGCGACCCTGCATGATTAGAACCACTTCTCATCACTCCAGATCACGTGACCCTCAAACCCGTCTGGCTGCACGAGGAGCCACTTGCAGAAGGCGACCCTGCATGATTAGAACCACTTCTCATCACTCCAGATCACGTGACCCTCAAACCGGTCTGGCTGCACGAGGAGCCACTTGCAGAAGGCGACCCTGCATGATTAGAACCACTTCTCATCACTCCAGATCACGTGACCCTCAAACCCGTCTGGCTGCACGAGGAGCCACTTGCAGAAGGCGACCCTGCATGATTAGAACCACTTCTCATCACTCCAGATCACGTGACCCTCAAACCCGTCTGGCTGCACGAGGAGCCACTTGCAGAAGGCGACCCTGCATGATTAGAACCACTTCTCATCACTCCAGATCACGTGACCCTCAAACCCGTCTGGCTGCACGAGGAGCCACTTGCAGAAGGCGACCCTGCATGATTAGAACCACTTCTCATCACTCCAGATCACGTGACCCTCAAACCCGTCTGGCTGCACGAGGAGCCACTTGCAGAAGGCGACCCTGCATGATTAGAACCACTTCTCATCACTCCAGATCACGTGACCCTCAAACCCGTCTGGCTGCACGAGGAGCCACTTGCAGAAGGCGACCCTGCATGATTAGAACCACTTCTCATCACTCCAGATCACGTGACCCTCAAACCCGTCTGGCTGCACGAGGAGCCACTTGCAGAAGGCGACCCTGCATGATTAGAACCACTTCTCATCACTCCAGATCACGTGACCCTCAAACCCGTCTGGCTGCACGAGGAGCCACTTGCAGAAGGCGACCCTGCATGATTAGAACCACTTCTCATCACTCCAGATCACGTGACCCTCAAACCCGTCTGGCTGCACGAGGAGCCACTTGCAGAAGGCGACCCTGCATGATTATAACCACTTCTCATCACTCCAGATCACGTGACCCTCAAACCCGTCTGGCTGCACGAGGAGCCACTTGCAGAAGGCGACCCTGCATGATTAGAACCACTTCTCATCACTCCAGATCACGTGACCCTCAAACCCGTCTGGCTGCACGAGGAGCCACTTGCAGAAGGCGACCCTGCATGATTATAACCACTTCTCATCACTCCAGATCACGTGACCCTCAAACCCGTCTGGCTGCACGAGGAGCCACTTGCAGAAGGCGACCCTGCATGATTAGAACCACTTCTCATCACTCCAGATCACGTGACCCTCAAACCCGTCTGGCTGCACGAGGAGCCACTTGCAGAAGGCGACCCTGCATGATTAGAACCACTTCTCATCACTCCAGATCACGTGACCCTCAAACCCGTCTGGCTGCACGAGGAGCCACTTGCAGAAGGCGACCCTGCATGATTAGAACCACTTCTCATCACTCCAGATCACGTGATCCTCAAACCCGTCTGGCTGCACGAGGAGCCACTTGCAGAAGGCGACCCTGCATGATTAGAACCACTTCTCATCACTCCAGATCACGTGACCCTCAAACCCGTCTGGCTGCACGAGGAGTCACTCCCAGAAGGCGACCCGCACCGCCTTGTGTGCCGGGCTGGGCGGAACCACCGTTCGCGGCTTGTACGGGTACCAACCCAATTTCTGCCGAGAGATCCACCATGCCAGCGAGAAAGAGATGTTGAGGGATGAAGCCACAATGGTTACGGAGACCGTTCTCTTCTGGCGGTAATAAGGGAGAAGTAAATCCTTCACTCGTTGAACCAGTTCGCCTGAGGGCGGAGGCCACCCACCGCTGCGCGCCCGAAGCCTCGTCTGCCCCTTGGTCTTAACAAATCTGTCGGCCAGTCTCTTGAAGGCGTTGATGTTGGGAATCTCTCTGGGGTTCACTCGGAAATGCTGACGGAACTTCCCCCTTATCGCCAGACAGTTCCTTAATGCGCCATACTCAAGGATTACCCACGTTTCTTGCTCTTTTGTGAATGGGGAATGTTTACGCTGAGCTCGGCGAGGGAAGAACGGAGCCATCGCAATAGCTGGTGTGGCTGGAGCTGTTTTGCGATTGCTGATTTTCCCGCAAAATGTTCATACCAGAATAAAAATACGTCATGCACGTGCCGCTACATCATAATTCATGAGCGAATGTGCCTATCCTGGGCACATCTTTTCCGACCATTTTTGCAGTGAAATCATGCAAAGTCGAGTTTGACATTGGATAAGAAAGTGTAAAAAAACATGTTTGCATGCGACAGACGTTTAAAATGAACAAATACCAAAATGCCTAGGTGTACTCGACCAGATGATACCAATTTTACCTATAAGAATCCATTGTACAAGTCCTTAACGAGCAAATTAAAAAGTACAGTTCTAGAGACCCTGTAGTATTTTGCTGCCACTGGCACACTGGACCTGTACCCTACTTATCAGTTTGCCAAACAGGACCAGCACTGTCCAGCTTAGCATGACCAATTTTAACAGTTTGGTCATTAGGGTTGTCAGAATTTATATGTAACCAACAGTTAATCTTCCTTGATTGAGTCCTGTCTGTGTCATATTCCTTTCACAAGTTAATGCCTAGTTACACGATCAAGCATGACGAAGTAGATACCAACCCACAGAGTGAGAGGCACACACCCACCTACACAAGTGTAAAAAAAAACGCACAAAGCAACCTATCAGTCAGTGCAGAGGCAGTAGAAGTGACATAAAGTCAATCAACATCTTAAAAGAAGCCAACCAAATACCATAACATGTCAAATATATGAAAAAATACCATAACATGAAGTATGGTGGGCAGTAGGGTAGGGTGAAAATACAATATTGCAAGATAAAGCTCCAAGACAGATGGATCCTAATGTACTGAGGTGTGCTGAGTGCAGTGGTGATGTTAGATTTTAGTTAGCTCTTAACACTTTTATCGCACGACGACTTTAAAATCGCATGTTCGAGGCCCGTCGGCGACCTCGCCATTTTTCCTCCTCGTATTTGGTTGGCTTCTTCTAAGATTGTTTTGTTTTGTTTTGCCTCCTGGAGGTGGTGGGAGGCGTGAACTTCTGCCCTATGAGGTCGCCGGAGAGGCGGCCCGGACGCCAAACGGGCTCCACATCGCGCCCTCTCCGAGGGGGTACCTGGGAGCGGCCGCCTGGCCGCCCCGCGCTGTCGCTCTGCACCATCATCATCTCATCATCACTCGCCCCAGGGGCTGCGGATGCCTCCCTGCGGACCGGGCCCGCGCTCGCAGCGCGGCCCCGGCCCGCTGAATGAGTAGTCCGCCTGGCGCGCCCCCTCCCCCTCGCGCCGGGGGCGGGAGCGCAGACCGGAGGCCCGCGCACAGCGGAGGCGTCTCAAGAACTGGCGTTACCACCGCAACCGTGATGAGCGTAGCCGCCTGCAGATTTTCTGCTGGAATGCTGAGGGGCTCCGGACAAAGTTACCGGAACTCCAGAGCTGGCTCCACACGGGTAACGCGGATATCCTGGCTATTCAGGAGACCCAGTTCGCTAAGTCGCCGTTCCGCATAACGGGTGTCCAGCCTCCTGTGGTTACCAGGCGCTCCCGCGGCAGGGCCGGCAACGGCGCGCCGGCCAAGGGGGGTGACGTCGCTCTCTACCTGAGAGCGGGTCTACACTTCGTCTCCCTGACAGAGCGCTGGCTGGCCCCCGCTGACGACTCCACGGGGGTTTGCGGAGTCCGCGTCCTCGGGAAAACCCACCTGGACATCTTCAACATCTACCGGCCGCCCATCCGACCGGGCGCGGCCAATGAGCGTCACGACAACTTCGACCCAGACACACTCCCAGACGACGCGCAAACCATCATCATCGGTGACCTGAATGTCCACCACCCACTCTGGGATACGGGGTGCGATGCGGCGGATGACGTCGGGGAGCGGCTGGCGGCATGGCTGGACCGGATTGGCTGGAGCTCACTCAACAGTGGCGAACCGACCCACACCTGCTACCGCTCCGGGGGTCACTCCGCCCCGGACCTCGCCGTCTGCAGCGCCGCCCTCGCCCCCAGGGTGTCGTGGAGCCTCGGCCAGGACCTTGGCAGTGACCACCTGCCGATGCTGCTGGAGATCCGTGGAACGGAGCACCGCGCCCAGTTAAAGAGAAAGGCCAGATGGTCTTTCGCCAAGGCTGACTGGCTGGCTTTCCAGGACGCCTGCGAGGCTGCCTTTCCGGAGGCGGAGCCTACGCGGTCGTCCCCGCGAGAGCTGGCCACTCACTTCACCGACGCCATTCGGCGAGCCAGTGTCGCTCACGTCCCCTGCGGCGCGAGAAAGGACACCAAGCCGTGGGCGCTGGACCCGTCCCTGTGGGAGGCCGTGAGGGAGCGGAGGGAGGCGCGCCGCCAGCTGGCGTGCAGACGCCCCCGGCAGCAGAGAGCGCTGGGTGGCTGCGAAGCAGCGTGCCGCGGAACTCGAGCGGAGCACCTCCCAGGCACACTTCCGCAGATTCATGGAGGAGGAGCTGAACAAGCCGTCGAGCCTGGGCAGGACTACCAGGATCCTGAAGAAATGTGAGGGGGCGGATGACCACAGGGCCGGTGAGGCCATGGTGGCGGAGGACGGCCGGCTGCTCGTCTCGGACCTTGACAAGGCTGACGCCTTCAACCAGACCTACGCGCATGTCGCCCGGCAGGTACGCGTGCCAGGGGTGGACCGGACAGCCAAGCGTAAGCTGGCGGACTCCGCCCACCGCCGGTGTCGCGACTGCGGCGAAGAGCACCAGGGTTGTTGTGCCCCCTTCAACGAGGACGAGCTAAGCCGACAGCTACAACGTTGTAGCCTCAAGAAAGCGCCGGGCCCGGACGGGGTGTGCACCGAACACCTCAGACACCTGGGTCCCAGGGCCCGCGCGGCTCTTCTCCGTACCATCAACGCCTCCTGGGAGTCCCCTGTCCGGGGAAGTCCCCAAGGAGTTGAGGCGGGCCGCCATCGTTCCAATCCCCAAGGCGGGGAAGGATAAGAAGAAGGTGGCCAGCTACCGCCCCATCGCCCTCACCAGTCACGTCGCCAAGCTTATGGAGCGCATGGTGTTGGCCAGGCTGACTCACATCGTGTCCGAGAAGGGGTTGATCCCGCCGGACCAGGTCGGTCCAGACTGTCCAGGACGGCTGGAACCTACCTAAGACCCGACGCGCGGACCCCCCGGAGGGCACGACTGCCCAAAAGTACGCCCGGGTCGCCTTCGACTTTGCGCGGGCGTACGATACGGTCGACCATCGTCTCCTTAGACTGCGACTTCTGGAGCTGGGCATCCCGCTGCACTTCGTTACCTGGATCTGGCAGTTTCTGCGCGACAGAAGAGCCTACGTGGAGCTCAACGGCACCAAGAGCGGTGAGCGGATCTACCGGGCGGGCGTACCACAGGGTAGAGTCCTGGCACCGACCCTGTTCGTGTTATGGGCGGCGCCGCTCTCCGCTGAGCTCCAGGCCGGTCCGAGCACGACGGCCTTCCTCTACGCTGATGACACGGCAGTGCTTTGCGGGGTCACACGCAGGGCTCAGGTAGCGGCGGACGTCCTGGTCAGATGGGCACACCTGAACAAGCTGAACGTCGCGGGTGAGAAGACACAGCTGCTGGTGCTGTCCCAATGGGCCAAGGACGCCCAGTGTGACATCCGAGTGGCGTGCGGGGTGGTGCGGTCCGGGGAGCAGCTGAAACTGCTTGGCGTTACCCTGGATCGTCTCCCTTTGGCCCCCACTGCCGCTCGCTACGCCTGCGCACCCGCCCCAGGCTGCACCAGCTCAGGAAGCTGACGGGACGCAGTTGGGGCCTCGGCGAAAAACAGCTGCGTATCGTGGCGAGCGGATACGTCCGTGGCGCGTTGGAGCACGCGGCGGCGGCGTGGCTGCCCGCGACGGCGCCGTCGCACGCGCCGTCGAACGGGAGATGCGCGCAGCCGCGCGTTCGATCACGTGCTGCCCCCTGTCGACGCCAGCCCACGCCGTTCTTGCGAAGGCGGGGCTAGAACTGATGTCGGCGCGGCGCACGGCGCTGGCGGCGCGCCTCCTGGCCAAGGCCCACGCCCTGCCGGAGGATGATCCCCTCCGGACGGTGGCCGAAGCGTCACCACCGGTCCGCCTAAAAAGCACCGTGGGCTGGAGGACAGTGGGCCGCGAGGCCTGGAGTGCGGCGGGGGTCGAGGGCCCTGTTGAGCGGTCCCTGTTGAGCGGTCCCTGACTCGCCCCCCACCCCCCCCCCCCCCCCGCCGTGGACTCGCGCCAAGGGCGTTACATTTGACCGCAGCGTTGGCGTGCTGCGTCCGGGAGCGTCCCCGGCAGAGAAGAGGAGAGTGGCGAACCAGCGCCTCTCGGCCCTTCCGCAGTGCGCCACATGGATCTGGACTGACGGGTCAGCGGACGGGGGCGTTTTGAACGGCGGTGCTGGAGCGCTGGTGGTGCGGCCGGAGGGAGATGAGTCGGAGGTGCGAGTCCCTGCCGGCTCCTTATGCTCTAGCTTCAGGGCCGAGATGTTCGCCCTCGTCGCGGCCCTCGAGTTCCTCTCTGAACATCTCGACGAGGACCCAGGAGACCCGGTGGTGATATGCACCGACAGTCGGTCGGCGCTGGCGACCCTGAGCATGGGGCCGCCCGCCCAGTCCTCGCCCCTGGCGGCCGCCATCTGGCACGCCTTGCTAGATGTCGCGGCGCGAGGGCGGCGGATGCACCTGCAGTGGGTTCCTTCCCACTGCGACCTGGCGGGCAACGAGAGGGCCGATGCCCTGGCCAAGGAGGCTGCTCTGCTGCCCCAGAGAGGTGCCGGTGGACGTCCGGACGGTCCACCGTGCGGCCGCGAGAGCGGCGAGGTCGCGCGCTGTGAGGGATTGGCCCCAGGGCTGGTACCGCGCCCTGATGGGCTCGCGCGTGCCGCCGCCGGTGACCGGCCTGAGCCGCACCGAGGCTGCCGACGTGCACCAGCTCCGGGCAGGCCACTGGTCTGGCTCGGCCCAGTATTTGCACCGGATTGGCCGGAACCCCTCCAGCCGCTGCCGCCAGTGTAGCTCGTTGGACTGCCAGGCGGGCTGGTGTCGCGTCTGTCGGGAGGAGGCGGACACCCCCGAGCACATCCTGCGGCGGTGCCCCGCGCTGATGAGGACCCGGCTTCGTCTCCTGGGCACCATGTCACCCGATCTGGACCAACTGCGGAGCGACAGCGTGGTGGCGGCCATGGCGGCCGCTGCCAGGGCCCTCCAGAGCCGTTTGGCTACGTTCGGCCCCTGAGCCGACGGAAGGAAAAATAAAAAAACAACAACAACCTCGCCATTTTGGTGAGGTCGAACCGATGACCCCCCTAGCCGTATTACAGATAAGAAAGGTAGAGCGATGCGGTAAAGACCAGTGTGTTGCTGATCCTTTTAGCTCTCCAATGATACCTAGTTTTATGTATTTCGGTACACGGCTCACCTGGCAGATCAGGTCAATGATCTGAATTTGACAAATTATCACGATTTTGTTCTCCACTCAGTGCCACAGAACGAATACCATTGCAGATAGAGACACCAGATAAGATACATGACACTAAGCTATGCCTTCCGTATCTAATAACACCCACCATCGTTACCTCCGGTCACTTGCACAGGTCAGGTCAGGACAAATTATGTAACAGTCTGACCCCGCATCGATTCCGGAGTCCCCTGGTAGCCATCAAAGGTACCTGAATGAATCAGAATGGTTTAAAATGGAGCGTGAACGCTCCATTTGTTTTGCCTCCTGGAGGTGGTGGGAGGCGTGAACTTCTGCCCTATGAGGTCGCCGGAGAGGCGGCCCGGACGCCAAACGGGCTCCACATCGCGCCCTCTCCGAGGGGGTACCGTCCGCTGAAATTTCTGCAGGGAAGGAAAACTGTTACTTTTCTAAAAATTAAACCAAAAACTTATTCAAACCTCTCAAAAAAGTGTTGCCCATGGATAACCCTGAGACACTAAAACATGTTATGCAAAAAACAGCAGTACTTTTGACTAAGACTTGAGCCCAGTTTCCCATATATGCATACACAACGATACAAGATACCTTTTTAACATATGACCCGGGAGTCTCAGTCCCTGACTGACGCTAAGACCATATCTGTACTGGAAATATAACTGCTGATTCATCAACTTCCCACATCATAATATATGCACATATTGGCATATCAATATATGAAAATAGGCTGTGTAGAAACTTGTATAAAAAAATTACACAAAAATTACTGGTATACGCATTAAAAAAAAAAATCCGCCGCTGGCGATAAATTTGCTCCGTGAACTTAGATCGTAGAAGTACTTTTCTGACATTGGTGGTAAGAGTGCAAATTGAAATGGACGATCAAAATTTGCACTATTATTGGTGAACATTGACATGAGGACTACAAGAACAAACTCCGTCAATGTAAAACCACATAGATGAAAATTTCAACCAGCTTATCTCATTTCTTTGAGGGTGAACAAAGACGTCAAACATACCTTAATATTCAGAGGAAGATGCACAACCCAGCCGACCTCCAGCGCACGGATCTCTCCTTTTCTCTCACTCAACAGACTGTTCTGCTTTTAACATCAAGGTTTCCTTTACAAAACACCTGGAAAAACGGCCGATCGTACAAGGGTAAGCAAGTAACATATGACGTCATTAGTTTAAAAACGACAAAATAGACTTGTTACCGTTGCGCCTCTATTTAATTTGTGTATGTATTTTTATGTGTGCATGTATTTCATTTGTGACTCACTCACTCACCTGTTAAACTCACCTGTTAGGTTTCCTTGTCCCTGCCCACTGCATGAGGAGGGGAAGGAGACCCTGTAGGACAGATATGCGCCAAGGCCAACTCCCTATATAGGAGATTGCTCACTGGAGAGACATGCAGGCAAGAGAGTTGGAATAGTGCGTCTGCTGTCTCAGTGAGTGACTGACGTCCCATGTACAAACAAGTTAATTATAGTTTCAACAACCATCGAAGCGACGAACCATCGATGACGAAAGGAATATTATTATCTAAAAGATGACATGGCCCCAATACAAAAATCATATCATAGGGACGCATGCAGAGTAACTTCAGGAAGATGGTTGAATATGCAAAAAAAATAGACAATAACTTTGTTCAATTACTAGCAATATCCATGAATCGATGTTTTTGCCAAGTTCCAATGTTTGACGGTTGCTTTGCACCGATACTTGCTGTTCATAGT
Source organism: Chirona hameri (assembly GCA_036785665.1). NCBI lineage: Eukaryota > Metazoa > Arthropoda > Thecostraca > Balanomorpha > Balanidae > Chirona > Chirona hameri. The sequence continues at coordinate 27,473 of JAXIVJ010008608.1, forward strand.
GCTTAGTATACCAAATGTCCGAAAGCTACAGCTGGCACTCTGCATGAAGTCAAACCAGCTCTCATCTAATAAATTAATCTGTGTTGCCGACATCATTGTATATCAGCAATCGGCATCATTTTCTGGGGACTTTGCTACGTCGCCTCATATAGTTTCAATGACGTCATATATCTGCCCCTACAAAATGAGGGAAGTCGCATTGTATCATTCCAACACATACACATACACAGGGGCTGATGACTTCAATGCTGCGCCATAGGGAAGGTTATGGGAAGGTTGTGGTAGCAAAGTGACGTCATTGGTTTTCGGTTTTCTGCTCGTCGACCTGCGCTTGTAGGGAGCCAACATCGTCGTGTTTGTGTGTAGTGGTAAGTTTAGACCACTTCTACATCTCTTATTAGTTACTGTGTAGTGTGATGCACACTTTGTGTTCAGGCAAGGCAGTGAATTAGATGACTGTTGACACAGATTGCAGTGCCTTAACGCTAGTTTGGCCGATTGTTACGTCTACGACGCGCGTGTGACAATGCGCTACTTCATCGTCGCGGTAGGTTGGGAGAGTTTCATGGTTTTCAGATGCCTTATTCAGCTTATTCTGTTACTCGAAAGAGGCTGATTTAATAGGAAAACTTGAACGTAAACTGGCGGCAAGATGTGTGTGATGGTGTAGTTTTGTTTTATTAGGGAGTCGGTTTTGCTTGGGTGTATATCCTTACCTATCCTTACTATCCGTTTGCACATCGCTAAAATAGCTGGGTGTGAAGTGTTGAGAAATGTACTTTCTGTTGCAGAATTTTGACATGGCTGTTCTGTTCTAAAATCACTTGTATGTATGTTCTGACTGCTGTGAGAGTGATGAGTCGTCTCAATTATTATTTTCATTTTTACAGGTTTATGTTCTAGTACAGTATTAAAGAAGCAAGTTACCAGCAATTTCATATTGTTTAATTTTTACTTTTACTTTCTGAAGAGACTCTGTAGTAGTTTTTGACTACCACTAACAAATACTGGCAACAGCAATCCTTCCTCAACAATCCTACCCCTAAGTCCATGGCAAACATCTGAAGACCAAATCAGAAGAAGACAGAAGACACCAAACCTAGCCAAGTCCCCCTGCCTAATTCCCGGGCAATCCTTCCCTGGCTATTCTCCCATACACTGTCAAACGTTCAAGAACCAACCCTCCTTGCAAACCACCCTGCTTAGTACCCTGCTGCTTAGTAACATTAACTGCCAAACCTAAAATCGGACCAAGCAAGATCAAAGACTATTGAAGTTGGGTGTCCTGGGCCCAAGAGGCTATACACCCTAGTCCATCAACAACATTCAAAGTACTGTGGTTGGGGGCAGGATTGGGAGATTTGTTTGTTGTCATGTTTTATGTTGTGTTTTGTGTTTACTCTGTGTAGTTTAGATGCTTCAATGTCTTGAAAATCCAATAGATAACCTGGCATACCAGTTGATTTGCCCAAATAAGGGTGTATATGTACAGATGCCCAAGTTTGAATTCCCAAGTTTGCATGGGCTACTTACTGGGTTCATAACATACAATTGCAATTAGGAATGTCATTCACTTGACTGGACCTGGGGCTGATAACTATGAAATGATGAGAAATACACGTTTTGAGTTCCCATGATTTAAGCTAAAAGCACCTTTGAAAAGTTCTGATTCTAAAATGATGTTGAAATGCCCCACTTGGGTCAAAAAGTGTGATTTTCAGGCGAAATAGTTCTTTCAGCTCATTGCGTAGTTTTCACTTCTGCTATGTATTTTATTAAGAATAATTGTTGTTAGGCGTTAATTAACGAGCAAGTAATACTTGAATTCAGGCATATTGATTAATTATCTCGTTTCAGCTTCAAGATCCAGCGGACATCGAGGCTGCTGAGCAGCACGAGCAGTGGGAGCTGACGTACCAGGCAGTCGTCGCTGGCGACGGCCCACTGCCTGACGGAGCAGCAGCAGCAGCAGCAGCAACAACTACCGCCCCCGCAACAGCTGACCTCGGAGTTCAGCGGGAGGCCCTGGCGTTTGTCGGGGGTTACGTGGCCTCCAAGTGTCGGCACATCCGCGGCGACCTCGGCCAGCCCACCTCGTCAGCGTTGGATTCTGCATCCGTACCGTGCCGCTGGTTGCAGACGATCAGCCGGGGCAGCCTCCACGTCCCGAGCGCCTGGTGGATGGAGATGGTGGATGACTTAGAGAGAAGGTTCTGCGTGGTGATGGGGCCGACTGCTGACCAGGCGCCAGACATCTTAAAACGCCTAATAGCCTGCGTTCGGACCAAGGCGCTGGAGCTGGACGAGTGCATCGCGAGGATCTCGCCAGCACGCGGCTTCACCTCCGGCTCAGATGGCTCAATCAACGGCGCTCGAGCTGGGCCGCAGGCCGAGCGATGGAAGATAAAGTCAAACTGCACGCCAGAAGCTCAAAATAGGCAGGTTATTATACATTTTTGTTTGTAAAGAGATCCATTTGAGACATTCAGCATTTACGTAATTACCTACTTAATACTTACACAAGTGTATTTGCTTGTCAGACGACGAATTATTAGTTTGCTCTGGGTTGTTGCGAGGAGTGTTGAGAGTCGTGTTCTGCTTCGTCATTTTCGTACCGACAATTTTTTTTCTTCGATTAACGTCGCTGTGTTATATTTCGCAATGTGTTTGTACGGCAGTGATACTTTGGGACTTATTGCAGGCACACATGCATGATGCAATCGCTGTTCCACTGTTGGATATATGTTTCCAGCTTGCACCGGGTCAGTGTTAAGATGTTAAAAAGGCATACATGTATTTAAAATTCGTTGTGCCCCGATAGACACAAGTGTTCGAGTCCGTAGTAGCCGCCAGCTCCACACGCGTCGGCGACTCAGATAAGACTGTATTTCTCCCGCAGGCGCACTGCCACCTAGCGGAGGACTCGGCTAACCGATCAGACTCACACACCCCCCACCAGTCAACCGGCGGGTGACGTGCATAAACATAAGGTCAAAATAAAACACCACGAGAAAGAAGACCGTACGGTGCGATTACTGTTTACATCAGCTCGATAAGGCGCTCTGGCTGGCGGCGGGGTCGCTCAGAGCGCCGTGGTGCCTCGAGTGGCGGGCCGGCCACCGGAGCCGCCGGCAGCGGCTGCAGCGGCGGCGGCGGAGGCGTCTGCACCGGCCCGGCATCAGAGGCGGTGGGCGGCGGCGGCCCGGGCAGGGGAGGCCTTGGCAGGGGTGGCCCGGGCAGGGGCACGGTGACAGCAGTGTCCGGGTGGGCGTGGGCGTATCGTTGGCGGAGGTGGCGCCTGTTGCGGGTGAGGACACGGCCGCTGGGCAGGCGGATGAAGTAACGCCGATGCGGGCCGACGTCGGTGATTACGCCGTGACGGTCCCAGGTGCCGGTCGCCGGATCCTGCAAGGCGACTTGCGATCCGATGTGGAGAGCAGGCAGGTCACGGGCGTGCTGGTTGTAGGCCGTCCGGGTGCGTTCCTGGCGTGCGGCAGCGGCGCGCTCGGCATCGTCGGCTGCCCGCTGCCACTGGGGGGCAAACGAGCGCCGGTGGGCGGGTAGCATGTCTCTTGCCGGTGAGTTGAGAAGGATTTGGGCAGGCGACCTGCCGTCGGGGCCAGGCGTGTTTCGGTGCTGCAGTATTCCCCGCGCCCAGCTGTCGCTGTTCATGTGTCCGTCACGCCAGCAGCGGCGGATGAGTTTGGCGGCAAACTTGACGGCGGCTTCGGCTCGGCCGTTGGACTGGGCGTAGTGAGGAGAAGAGGTGCGGTGTAGCACGGCCCAGTTTTTCAGGAAGGCCTGGAAGGCGGCTGAGGTGAACTGGGGACCATTGTCGGACCAGAGGACTTCTGGGGCTCCGGCCAGGCAGAAGATGCCACGGAGTTCCCTGATGAGTGTCGAGGCACTGGCGTGTCGGCCGACCGGGCAGACTGTGAGCCACCCGGAGAGAGGGTCGACCGCCACCAGGAAGTATTGGCCGGCGTGTTGACAGAAGTCGGCGCAGAGGTGTTGGAATGGGCGGCTGGCCTGCTCGTGCGTGCGCAGCGTCTCTTTCGGCAGCGATGGCAGTTCCCTCTGGCAGGGCTGGCAGGCCTTGGTGATGTTCTCGATATCGTTGTTCATGTTAGGCCAGAAGACAATCTGGCGGGCTCGACTCTTCGTCTTTTCTTTTCCCTGATGGCTGGCGTGCAGCTCGGCGAGGACGGCTGCGCGCATCGGGCGGGGAATGACGAGCCGGCAACCACACACGACCAGTCCGTCATCGACAGCGAGGCGGTCGTGGACCGGCCAATATGGTCGCAGGAGCGCGGGAAGGTCGGCCTTCTGGGACGGGAAGCCGTCCATCACGGTCTGAAGAAGGATCTGCGCCTCCTCGTCCCGGTCTGCCGCTCGCCGTACCTCATCCAGCCTGAGGTCGGTGCAGAGTTCGCTCGCCTCGCCTGTGATGATTGCGGCGACGGTTGTGGCCGATCTGTCCTCGGCCAGCTCGTCCTCCTCTGTCGGCGGGTCCACCGGTGACCTTGAGAGGGCGTCGGCTGCCAGATGGTCCGTGCCGCGCTGCCACCGAGCAGTGAATGTCATCACCAGCAGTTTCTGCCGCAGGCGCTGGAGGCGCGGGTTTTCAATCTCATCCAGGTTCTTGGAGTTGAGGATTGGCACCAGAGGGCGGTGGTCGGTCAGCACGTCGAACTCGGGGAGCCCACTGAGGAAGAGGCGGCACTTGTGACACCCCCACGCCACCGCCAGCAGCTCCAGCTCGATGGTGGCGTAACGGCTCTCTGCGTCTGTCAGGAACCGGGAGCCGGCCTGGACTGTACGCCATGTGCCATCCAGCTGCTTCTGCTGAAGCAGGAACCCGAGCCCCTTCAGACGGCTCGCGTCGGTCGACAGCAGAGTGGGCCGCGTTTGGTCGAAAAAGGCGAGCGTGCGCACCGATGATAGCGCCGCCCGCGCCTTTTCGAACGCCACCTGGTGACAACTGTCCCAACCGAAGGTTCGTTTGGTGCTCAACAGGTGACGCAGCGGTTCCAGGTGCTCCGCAGTCTCCTCTGAGAACGGGGCCACCTGGTTGACGAGGCCGAAGAAGCCGCGGAGTTCGGTCAGCGTCTGAGGTGTTGGGAACGCTGCGATTGCGTTAGTGAGCGTTGGGTCGGGCAGATATCCGTCTTCTGCCACGATAAAGCCGGCGAACTTGACTTTCTTCCGCTGGTGTTGCGTCTTCGCCGGGTTTAGCGCCACCCCGCGATCCCGGCATCGAGCCAGGAACTCGCGGACCCGGGCGACGTGTGCGGACTTCGTCTTGCTGTAGATGATGACGTCATCAACGACGCGCTGAACACCGTCCATGTCGATGAAGCACTCATCCATCCGCCTGTTGTAATGTTCGCTGATGGACGAGACGCCGTACGGCGCACGGAGGTACTGATACCTCCCGAAGGGTGTGATGAAGGTCGTCAGATGGCGGGAAGACTCATCCAGAGGGCACTGGTGGTAGCCCTTGGCGGCGTCAAAAACGCTAAACCACTGGGCCTCGGATGCCACGATTGACGCGACGCACTCAGCTGGCGTGCTGGACTGGTACAGCTCCCGTTTCACGGACTGGTTGAGCTTGGATAAATCCACGCACAGACGGATGCCACCGGTTTTCTTGGGTGCCACCACGATTGGGGCGCACCAGTCGGTCGGCTCGACCACTGAGGTGATGATGCCGTCCTGCTCCAGCTTGTCCAACTCCTGACGGAGTGGCTCACGGAGGGATAGCGGAATGCGTCGCGGTGCGCGCACCGCGAATGGAGTGGCGTTCTCTCGAAGGTGGATCTTGAAGGTTTCCCCCGGCATCGCCCGGACGACACCGTCCAGCACGTCTGGAAACTCGTTGAGCGGGCTCTCGACCGAGGCTTTATGTCCGGTGGTGGTTGGTGGCGCTGTAGTCTGCCGAACAGTGGCAGGGGGCAGCACATGTGTCGTCGACGCGGCCGGCAGCGACGGCGGCGGCGGCGGCGTCGGCGGTGACGTCGGCGCCAGCTGGCCGCGGCCAGGCTCGGCGGCGGCGGCGGCGGCGGTTATCGCCCGTGGCGGGGCGGCGCGATGATCGAGTGTCGGCTGACATCGGAGACCGCGCGGGGGAGACTCGGGCGCGCGGCGGCGGCGCCGTGCGGGCGGCGGCGTGGCTGGGAGAACCACGGTGGCGATCTGCTGTGGATAGTCGGGCGGTACCAGACGGAGGGCCCGAGCGGTTTTCCATGAGAGCAGGAGGCAGGGCACCCCTGGAATGATGTGCACCGTGTCGGAGACTGTGACGTCACCCAGGCAGAGATGAATTGGCAGACTGCCACGAGAACGGGCCGTGTGTCCGTCAACGACGCGAGGGTGGGTCGTCGGTGGCTGGAGATTGCCGTTCATCTCTCCAATGCGATGGGCGAAGTCCAGACCAGCGACGGACACGTCGGCTCCAGTGTCCGGCAGCGCTTCCATCACCGCTGTCCGCAGCCCAGTCACGGACACTCGAACTGTCGGTGCCGATCCACGGGAGGTCGTTGCCAGGGTAACGGCGGAGGCCGACGACTCGGGGGGTGGGCGAGGGCTGCGACACAATCTGGAGATGTGGCCGTGCCGACCGCAGTTGTAGCATGAACGGTCGGCTGCCGGGCAGCGGGCCGAGCGGCTGTGGCGGTTGCCGCAGTTACGGCAGGCGGCGGGCAGCGCTGAGGCGACGCCCGTCTGCGGTGCACCGGCCCCCGACAGGCGTCGGGGAGGGGTGGGGCTGCGCGACTGAAATATGACGCCGCGGCTGCTCTGGGCCCGGCGGTGGGCGCCGCCGCGGTTGGACTGCGTGATACAGGCGGAGATGGCGTCCGCGTTGCCGCCGGTGATGGTTGTGACGTCACGGGCGGCAGCCTCTTCTGAGCGGCAAATCTGGGTGGCCTGTTGCAGCGACAGGAGTTGTACCGCGCACAGACGCTTAATCGTTGCGGGGTCACGCAGACCAACCACAATCCGGTCACGGATGAGAGAGTCTCTGCAGGTATCGCAGAATCCGCAGTCCCTGCTCAAGTCGCGCAAGCGCGTGGCGAAGTCGTCAAATTATTCGCCGTCGAGTTGTTCACACATGTTGAACGTCCGACGCTGGATGACTTCGTTTACCTGGCCGCGGGCGTAGCATTCCAGGTGCATAAGGACAGCGGACAGGTCATTCCGCTGCACCTCTGGCGTATCAAAGTTCGCCACGATCGTCATTGCCTCATCCGAAAGGCAAGTTCGGAGGATCGCCATCTGTAGGGCTGGTGGCTTGCTAGCCAGTCCAGCCAACATGGCGTAATCGTCCCACCGCTGACGCCACAGCCGGTACGAAGCACCGCGGTCACTAGTCACTTCCAGTCGGTGGGGTTTAGCGTCTCTCGCCATCGCAGCGGACGCAACACTCGGCGCCGGTATCGCTACCGGCTGCACGAGTTCGTCGTCGTCACTGGGTAGTTGCACTGAGGCGGGGTCGATCCCCTCGGACCCTGCCGGCTGCGCCATGTTCGAGTCCGTAGTAGCCGCCAGCTCCACACGCGTCGGCGACTCAGAGAAGACTGTATTTCTCCCGCAGGCGCACTGCCACCTAGCGGAGGACTCGGCTAACCGATCAGACTCACACAACAAGTAACTAGTAAAGGCGCCCTATTTATCTTAGCAAAGTATGTATCGTTCTCCAGCTCATCTACAAGTCTCAGATCCCGACGGCCTCCGCATGGGCTCCGTGCTGAGGCCGTGTGCCTGGACCAGCTGTTCGATGGCGGAGTATGCGAGACGACTGCCTGCATGGGTGGAACTTTAATGTAAATTGGGGTTGTAGCTACAACCCCAATAATTTTGGAATTTAACATTACGCCTATGACGCGATGTGTTACAAATGGGCTCTTAACAACTAAGTGCAACCCCAATGATTTTCAAAAAGTTACGCCCCTGACTGCCTGCGTCGTGGGCCGCCGGCCAATCCGGTTGTCTCTCATAGCGCAGGCGCCGCAGACATTTATCTTAAACGCCTTCCAAAATATCGTGCCCAATAGTGTCTGGTATGTTGTACATATACGTTCGTATATACGTACTGCGCGCGGGATGCACCGGTATTGTCGAAACCATTTTGTATATGTGTAAATTTAGTCCGAATGTTTTGATGGGATGGATTTTCGAGATCAGGACCCATGCTGGGCTAAGCTTGTTGCGCAGGCCCTGACCCCACCACCCGATCGCGCGATTCCAGTCACCGGTAGAATTTAGAGGCAACAGTTTAACGTACCCTTACGACTGAGGACGGCCCGCCCGGCTCTCTGGCTTCGCCTGGCCTTGAACGCGGCCGCTGCCACCGGCCGCAAGTCATATCCACGAGGACCCAAATAGCGAGCGCCGAAGCGGCTCGAACCCACCTTGCCAGGGCGGGTTAGATTGTAAGCTCAGCACTCTCCCGACTGAGCTACACGGGCTGGCGGGCGTGCAACGTTTAACATTCATTCGTATAACGCAACAGCGGCCGGCGCGCCGGCTGCTAGCATTTAGCATTCGCAGTGCGGGACTGTGAGACTGCCGATAGGCCTGCGTGTCAGCCTAAGTCGCCTGTTTCCCAACCTGTTCTTGTTGCATGCCATATTTGCAGAAGACAATACAAGTGCCACGGGGTGAATCCATTGGGTGTTAATATCGCCTACAGCGGGCGTGTGTTGGAATTTCCGTCATTGCGGTTGTGGACAATGCGGTTGGTCACTCGTATACAATGCATATCGAGTATTTTGATAGTGGGAATGCTACGAAAATAACTGCTGCTGAGGGCGCCCTCGGGGCCCATGGAACACCGGAGGGGGTCCAATGGGTCGTCCTCGCTGGCCTCTAAACCGGCGGACATTGTCTGCTGTGCCGTTCTCGGACTCCCTTGAAACTGGACGCTCTCAGAAACCCTGGACCATTGGATGACGGTCCCTGGGCCTCCCTCGGCACCCTCGCCTCCATTGCCAACCAACGAATCGCCAGGTCGGAGCGCAACGATCGCTGGAGGGGCCCTAGGTCATCAGCTGACCATCAGAGCTGCCTGACGGGGCTCTGGGCCGCCCTTAGACCCCTGGACCGGCGGATGAGTGCCCTTGGGCTGTCCTCATACTCTCTGGACCACCGGAGCGATCCTCTGGGTAATGGGCGGCTGGGTTGTTCCTGGACGTTCTCCTCTGGGCCGTCCACGGTGGAACCCTGGACTGCCAAAGCGGGCCCCTGGGTCACTCGGGTCCGACGGATGAAAGACACCTGACCGTCATAGGGCCCCTGGATCGCTGGGGGGGGGGGGGGGGTGCAGGGGCATAGCTTCTCCAGACAATTGGGGGGGGGGGCTGAGCAGGAAAATAATCTTTTAAAATACCATCAAAATACACAAAATACATATTTCTCCCCGGATTTGACCCACTTCGTTGTCCAAGTGGGGGGGGGGTGAAGCCCCCTCAACTGAATAGGAAACTAACCCCTGCTGGGGGGGGGGGTCCCTGGCCTGTTCGAGGGCCCTCTGGCTATCACTGGGCCCCTGGGATTGCCGAAGGGGCCGTGCGGCCCCCTGAAGTCTGGACGCCAGACAGGACCATTTACCGCGCCCTTCGTGTGGACCAGGATTCCTCGACTCATTAAGGGGATTGGCATGACCTCCATATGCCCCCTTGTGTGCGCCCCTGTTCGTAGTGCAAGTAATTGTCACCCCTTGGTCCGTTCTGTGCTCGCCGTAGAATACTTCGCTAAGCTATGCCGGCCGGGCCAATCGGGGAGCCGAAAACCAGTGACGTCATTCGGCATTCGGTCACCAATTTAAACAAATCACCTGATGATTTTACCTTCTATATACTTGCTATATACGGCCTTGCACATACATATACACGGACGGCTCACGGGGTGACGGCCGAACTGGCGGTGCATATTTCTCAAACACAGTTAACAATAACTTCAGACTTCCAGACACAAATAGCGTATATACAGCGGAACTATCATCCATTTTATTAGCATTAATATATGTTAGAAAGGAAAAACTTAAAGAAGTAGTCATTTGCACAGATTCGCCCGCCTCGCTCTCAGCCATTTCCTCGATTAGTGATTGTAGAAATCCGATAGTATTTCACATTAGACAGATCATTAAAGGGAAATAATGACCTTTTGATTTTGTTAGCAACAATTTCTTAGGCTACCGTTATGGTTTTAAAATTATTTTATTTAAATTTAAGAATTAAATAAAATTATTCCCAAATTCAAAGTTGTAAGTTTGGAAAAATACAAAACAAGTACCTTGTGTACTTCATGAAGGTCATTGACAAATTCGTCCTTCCCTACCATTGTTTACATCGAGTGCGGCATTTTTGGAGGCTCTGTGACGTTTCCGATCAAACTGAGCGCTGCTCGGACACACGCTAGTAGCGCTAGTAGCGCTTTCGTTCTCCATGGCAACCAGGCGTCAGCCAATCAAAAGCCAGAAAGGGAATACGTTCTGGCTTTTCATTGGCTCACGCCTGGTTGCCATGGAGAACGAAAGCGCTACTAGCGCTACTAGCGTGCGTTCGAGCAGCGCTCTGATCCGTGAAGCAATCCGCGAAGCATCCGTGATGCATTACTGACCATCAGTATAAGTCATGAATAACAACAACATGCAAACTATACCAGCTCGAATAAAATAAGGGCGGAATGAGTTGAACCCCAGGCAAGCTAATATTCGCAAAGTACTCGGCACTGCGCCACAATAGCAAAAGGTGAGGGAAATGCATATTGGATACAATATTATTACGTCACAAGTTTCTGAAGTGTCAACTACTATGAAATACAATGATACAATACCTTTAATAATGATTAGCAAGAAAATTCAAACTTAAAAACAATAACTTGAATAAGTCTTTAATTAGCTTTCAACTCAAAATCAGATATATTTTGCAATGCTACACAAGAATGGCACCAGTGACGTCATTAACAAAGCATGCTACGGGACTTGGGTATACTAATCAGGAACAACTCGCCACAATGGTTGAGTGCGCCGATAAGCATGACAATGACTTTGTAAACAAATCGCCGACGCTAAATAGGTCGCCGTCGATGTGCATCGATGAGCTTCCGATTTAATTGCCAGTTTTGTGTTATTGCTTGTTAGTTTTTTGGGAAAAGTTATTATTTTTCATGATAATATAAAGCATAGTGTTATATACAGCCACAGACAAATTATACAATACTCCTAATGTTGAAAACAAATGAATCGATTTTCACAAATTGAGGGTCGCAACCACTAACTATGCCGCCGTTGATGTGCATCGATGAGCTTCCGATTTTATTGCCACTTTTTCCAATCGCTGTTAGTTTTAGAAGATCGCCGGGCATATAATCACAACAAGCAGAACGCACAATATATTTTCCACTCCATTGCGTAAAAAAAACTACGGGAAAAGCCCGCAATTTGATGAGGACCAAAAGTACTTGCAAGTACCGGTCGTTAAAAGTGTGGAACGCTTATCAACTTTAACTTGAAATATCTTTCGGTAGGAAAGTTTTCATGCAAAATGTGATGAATTTACAATATATTTTGGTCTCGTCTGGCGATTTCAAGTGCTAACTCCATTTTTGTGGAAAAAGGTCATTATTTCCCTTTAACCGTGCCACAAAGCACCAGATGCGACTTCTGCTAGAATCTGCCTACATCCGGACAGTGGGACGACGTGAAGTCGTCCTGACCTCTCCAAACGACGCGAATGTGAACAGGAACTCAGGCGCTCTGTTACAGGGTCGTTGGCTGCCGACAGGGGCCCGGGAACGATTTTAAAGTTGGGGGGCGAAACCAAATATTTTTTTTTGGCAATCTTCTCACTTCTAATCTTGGTGCACCTTTTCGTTGCCAAATTTTCCTCATTGGAAAACCGAAAACACGATTCGAAAGCTCATCAAAAATAACTTTGAAACTATTTCTACATTTTTTGGTTCAGGTCAATATTGAGGTCACCAGAGGTCATCAAAGGTCAGAGGTCACACAGGTGGTTCCGTGCGTGGCTTTCCGGTCGCACTCAATCTGTTAGAGGCGGAACAGGTGTCGAGGTGCCGGTAACCCATGGAGTGGCGCAGGGATCGATCTTGGGCCCAGTGCTATACCTCGTATTCACTAATGACTTGTCACAATATTTGCCGCACGGAAAGATGGTATACTGTACGTCAATGACGCCCAGTTTCTGGATTCCGATTCGCCAGGAAACCTCCCAGAATTGAAACGGCGCGTTGAGGAAAATTTGTCGATTGCATTGCTTTGGTTCACCAAAAGCAGATTGAAGGTAACCCCTACGAAAACTGACCTACTTGTTCTAAAATCCCCGCGCCAAAGCATGGACTTTAACTTTACGATACAATTCGGAAATTTTGAAATCACTCCAGTGCAGTCGGTGAAGATTCTAGGTGTCACCTCGACTCATGCCTGACGTGGGAACAACACATGGCCGCCATCACCCGATGCTGTTACTGTGTTTTGATCGGGCTCGCCAGAATGCAGCGTCGCGTGCCGCGTGAAACGAAGCGACTGCTGGTGGAGGGGCTTGTGTTTCCTCATTTGCAGTACTGCATGTGTGTGTGGGGAGGCTGTACTCAAACCCAAAAACGTAGGCTGCAGGAGTCCATTAACTTTGGCGCCCGCGTTGTCACTGGCCTGGGGTACCGCGAGCGAGTATCTGGCACACTGCGTGAACTTGGCTGGCGTGCGATAAATGATATGGTTATCGAACGAGACTTGTACGCCATGTATAAACTCACTCATGCCGAGAACGCCCCCGAACTCAGTTGGCCTGCGCGCGGCGCCGCGTTCGGACGTCCGCGTTCGGACGTGCGACGCGCGCGGGCGGCTCGCCTCCTTACCTGAGCGAGCGTGTTCCGACCTTCGTCCGTCCCGTGAGACTTGGAGTGTGATCGTGAGGTGTGACTGCGTCTGAGTGCTGTGGGAGCCCGCTGTTCTTCGGAGATCGCGGGGTGTCGAGTTCGTCGACTGTTCGGCGCTGAGCTGGTTGCCTCGCTCGGCCCGCTCAGCCCTGTCCCGACTCGGCGGCGGCCGGTTGTTTACACCGATCAGCTGATCGCTTCGACCATCAGCTGATTTTGGGGTCTGGGGTATGTGGCCTGACCGTCTGTGATGGCCGTGACCTTGACCCTGACCCTGACAGCAGACATCGCCCCTGCCTAGAGTGCAGGTTACCCGGCGCAGCAAACCGGGGACGAGTCGTGGGCCGCTATCCTGGGACCGGTGGCCGCTTGTAAGCCAGCGCTGCGACGGACTGGCGTCGGACATTTCGGCGGACGTTCTGCCCATGCATCCGGCCTGATGGATTCGGATCTTCTTCGTCTGCTTCTCTTCGCGTTCCTGGTGCGCATCTACACGTCGGCCGCCGTGCCGGCCTCTCTCCCGTGGCGGCACAGCTCACCGTTTTTTTTTTGTTTTTTTTTACCCGACCGGCCTATAGCCATATCCCGGGTTTGGGGAAAGTACTTCTGGCAATTTGCCAGGCAAAGAGTTACGTTAGTCGGTTTATGGGAACCCGAGCAAGAAAGGGAATAGGGTAGCTATTTTACGTTAAGTGAATTCTTCACAGTAAATCTAAAGTCTATCTTACGTTAAGTATTTCGTTCAAAGTCAAAGTTAAAATAAAACACGAGACACATACATACACAATATATTTCATACACACACAGAGCAGAATACTTGTACAGTGTCAGAGTTGATGGAGCCGTGGGGTGCCGTCATTGCAACAGCGGGAGACTGTTGCCAGTCTCCCTAGCTCCGGCGCCTCGGCGAGACCTGGTTGTGGGGTGTGTTTAGCTGGGCGAAAAGTCCTGAATAATAAAAAACCCAGCATCTATAGCAAAGGGGAAAAAACCTGCGCGGTGGGCCAAAAATGCGCAAGGCAAAAAAACCCTGTTATATTTGTTTAGCTAAACGTGTTTGGTAGAGATAATCTAAGAGGGGACCTATCAATACAAGATAACTATCACCTAACAGTGTAAAAAAGATTGTCAGGGTGGATACTGCACCGCAGCGCAGTGGACACTGCACCGCAGCGCAGCAGCCACCGCACCGCGGCGCAGCATCGGCGTGTGATCTGGTTTGGCAGGGAATCATGCCGCCGCCAACGCAAAATCGCACACTAGCCATCGGCGTCCCATCGCAGAAATCCCCCGCCAAATCAGCCACGTCACGAACAGCCAAAGCACTAAACCATTCGCCGCGCGGCCGAGATCCAGCAGGGGGGCCCCGCAACAACACACCGGCAGCTGACACGCAACCCCACGTCGGCAGCAACATGATTTAATATACTGCACCGCAGCGCAGCGGACACCACACCGCAGCGCAGTGGAGTGAGCACCGCACCGCAGCGCAGTGGCCACCACACCGCAGCGCAGCATCGGCATATGTTATCAGGGGCGGGTGTTCAACTACTCGGCTTTGGCAAGAGCGGAGTAGAGGGGAGAGGAGGGTTGGGAGGAGCATTACGTTAAGAAATGAACAACGAATTCCAATGGAACCTTTCGTTGCGCGACTGATTTGGCAGGGAATCATGCCGCCGCCAACGCAAGACCGCACATTGGCGTCCCATCGCAGAAATCCCCCGCCAAATCAGCCACGCAACGAATTTCGCCGCGCGGCCGAGATCCAGCAGGGGCTCCCGTAACAAGACACCGGCAGCCAACACGCAACTCCACGTCGGCAGCAGCGTGATTTTAACATAATTTAACATGCTGCACCGCAGCGCAGCGGACACTGCACCGCAGCGCAGCATCGGCGTGTGATCTGGTTTGGCAGGGAATCATGCCGCCGCCAACGCAAAATCGCACATCAGCCATCGGCGTCCCATCGCAGAAATCCCCCGCCAAATCAGCCACGTCACGAACAGCACCGGCCATTCGCCGCGCGGCCGAGATCCAGCAGGGGGCCCCCGCAACAAGACACCGGCAGCCAACCCGCAACTCCCGCGTCAGCAGTAACTTGATTTAACAGTTAGTCAGGAAGTTATTTCTGACTGGTTTGGCAGGGAATCATGCCGCCGCCAACGCAAAACCGCACATCAACCATCGGCGCCCCATCGCAGAAATCCCCCGCCAAATCAGCTACGCAACGAACAGCCAAGCCATAACCATTCGCCGCGCTACCAATCCAGCAGGGGGCCCCCGCAACAAGACACCGGCAGCCAACACGCTACCCCACGTCGGCAGCAACCTGATTTAGCGACCAATTTGACAGGGAATCATGCCGCCGCCAACGCAAAACCGCTCATCTACCATCGGCGTCCCATCTCAGAGATCCCCCGCCAAATCAGCCACGTCACGAACAGCACCGGCCATTCGCCGCGCGGCCGAGATCCAGCAGGGGGCCCCCGAAACAAAACACTGGCAGCCAACACGCAACTTCCACGTCAGCAGCAGCACAATTTAACGGTTAGTCAGAAACAACTGAATGAAGTATTTGTTGGAGGTGATTTATTATTTCTTGTTGAACCGTCTCAAATTGCGGCGGTAGCGGTTACTTTCAGAGGGGCTGGGGGGAGGGGCTACGAGGGAGCTGGGAAGGAGGGTGGGGGGAGGGGAGGGATGGCAGGGAGAGGGTGAGGGACTGACTGTCCTCAGAGAGAGGAGGAGGGTGGGAGTTTGGGAGTTGGCGGGTGACGGCTCTGATCATAGAGGCGTCAGAGTCCTCAGAGGACACAGAGGACTCGAGCGGGGACTCCGCCAGAGATTCGGCGGGGGTGGGAGTGGGTGCCGCTGGGGCACTGCCAGAGTCCAGAAGGGACTCGGCGATACTAGAGTCCAGAAGGGACAGGAGGGACTCGGTCTGCTCTGCCGTCGGTGGGGGTGTGCACTGCCGCCGCTGTGACGGGGCAGGCGGTGGCACCGGTGGGGTGGACCCACTTCAGGTCCGACGGGGGGGCGCGGGTGGGGTTCGGTGGGATGGGGGCAGCGGGGGCCAGACGCTGGGGGCCAGCGCTGGGATGGGAGGTGGGGTGGGGGGACCGCCTTGCGGGCCCGGGTCTGCTCGGCGGCTATGGCTCGGGCAGGGCAGTCACGGGACCATGCGGGGTGGGCGGCCCCGCACGACACGCAGCGAGTGGCTGCGGTGTCGCCACCGACACATTGGGCTGTGTCGTGCGTCTCGGCGCACTTCCCGCAGATGGACTGGCGGGCGTGGCACTGACGCTGGTGGTGGCCAAACCGCCAGCAGGCTCTGCACTGCAGTGGCCCTTGGGTCCACTCCTTTACTGTGACTACTATGTAGCCACAGTAGATGCGTTCCGGGAGCTGTAAGCCCCGGAAACGCAGCCGGACCATGGGGTTGGGGCCTGGTCGCTTAGACCGCATCCGGACCACTTCTGTCACCCCCTGAGTCACTAGCTCCTGGAGGAGCACGGTCTCAGTCAGATTGCTGACTTCGGGGCACAGGATGAATCCCTGGCAGGAATTCATGTGGTCCGGGGCCGTCACCTCACAAGCCTTGTCCATGAAAGACGGGATGGCTAGGAGGGTGGCAGTCTGCTGGCCAGACAGGGTCTGAACCAGCAGAGCGCCGGAACGGATGGAGCGCGCGCTGGCCACCTCTCCGCAGAGGGCGACCAGTTGGCGGCGCACCGCGAACGGGTTGGAGTGCCTCATGGTCACTCCGTCCTTCCTCTGAATGAGGAGGAGAGCAGGCCCGTCGGGTGGCGAGGTGTTGGGGGGGAGCCAAGCACCGGGTCGGTCCAGGCGAGGCTCCCGAGGGGAGCCGGTGGGTCCAGGAGGACCGTCCGGGGGGGCAGACCCCTGAAGGGGGTCGGGTGGCTTCTGAATGAAGCCGGGGGGTGGCCGCGCGCCGGGACGGGAGGGGAGAGACTCCTGAAGGGGGCCGGGCGGGGGGGGGGGGACGGCGGGGCGGGGGGGGGACGGAGGGGCGGGAGGGGCGGGGAAGTTGCCATGAGGGGACGGAGGGGCGGGGAGGTCGCCATGACCGGAGGAGGGAGGGGAAAGTTTAATGAATAGCCTAAGTTACGTTAACGTGGCACACACGGCAGAACGTGTTGC
The DNA here is from genome assembly GCA_036785665.1 of Chirona hameri. Lineage (NCBI taxonomy): Eukaryota > Metazoa > Arthropoda > Thecostraca > Balanomorpha > Balanidae > Chirona > Chirona hameri. The sequence continues at coordinate 44,534 of JAXIVJ010008608.1, forward strand.
CAGCTGCAATTAATCTAAAGAATGAAGCGGGTTCTCTACCTTGCAAATTGTGGAAATTACGTTACCTACTTAAAAATATCTAAGTGCTACCTATCTAAGGGTCTAACGACCCTGCCACAAGCACGTGGACAGGGTCCCGCACCCGGAAGCGGTGGAGAGCTGGTGAAGGCTGGCTAGAAGTCGTCTGTGGTCCGATGTCGTTGAGATCGATGACACACAGCTCACCGTGGGAATCCGGCGGCTCTATCGCCTTGCGGCCGGCTGCGCCACCTGCGCACGCGCCATGGAGCTGCCCCGTTTTTTTCCCCGGACCGGCCTATAGCCATTTTCCGGGGGGAAACTACTGGCAATTTGCCAGGAAAAGATTTACGTTAACCGGTTTATGTGAACCCGGAGCTTGCTAGGGAGTAGGGTATCTATTTTACGTTAATGAAGTGTTCAAAGTGAATATAATATATAGCCTTACGTTAAGTATTTCGTTCAAGGTCAAAAATAAGTAAAACACGAGACACACGTACATGCACATTTTATTACATACACTCACGAACACACATACACTTGAACACAATGTCAGTGTTGATGGAGCCGGGGTGCCATCATTGCAACAACGGGAGACTGTTGCCAGTCTCCCTGGCTCCGGTGCCTCGGCGAGACCTGGTTGTGGGATGTATTTAGCTGGGAGAAAAGTCCTGAATAATAATAAAAAAACAGCGTCTAACGCAAAGGGGAAAAAACCTGCGCGGAGAGCCAAAATTGCGCTAGGCCAAAAAACCCTGTTATATTTGCTTAACTAGTCGTGTTTGGTAGAGAAAATCGAAGAGGAGGCTTGTCAGTTCGGGATAATTATCACCTAACAGTGTTTGGAGATTTAATGTGATGCGATTTTGTTGCGTGTAATTAATAATTTTCTGACGTTTGACGTTGTGTACTGGGCAAGTAATTAGTAAATGTTTTATTGTGTAGCGCGGATAACCTGGGCAATGTTGGCAATTTGGTGGCGGGAGATTCTCCATAATATAATAATGAGTAATGTGTGTATGACCGAGGCGGAGGCGCGCCAATATCACCTCCTTTTCTCTACAATTCTGGTGACTAGATATAAAATGTTGGACTTTTGGCTTGATCGGATGAAGATGAAAATGCGGAGCAGCGTCCCACTCGCGCTGACGCAATATGCTAAGTTGAGAATTTATATAATTTAAAACGTCTGATACAGGACTTGGAATATGGTTTTCTGAAGGTAATTCTAGGCTCAATTTCGCTAGTCTGTCGGCTTCCTCGTTTCCCGGGATACCGGCGTGTCCTGGGATCCAGAGGAATTTGATACTGCTGTTTTTGCTGTTTAAATGCTTAATTATCTGTCTAATTTGAAATACTATCGGATTTCTACAGTCACTAATCGAGGAAATGGCTGAGAGCGAGGCGGACGAGTCTGTGCAAATGACTACTTGTTTTTTTATAATCCTTTCTAACATATATTAATGCTAATAAAATTGATGATAGTTCCGCTGTATATACGCTATTTGTGTCTGGAAGTCTGAAGTTACTGTTAACTGTGTTTGAAAAATATGCACCGCCGGTTCGGCCGTCGCCCCGTGAGCCGTCTGTGTATATGTATGTGTATGTGTTGTGTTGTGCTTTGTGTTCGTGGAAGAGTGTGTGTGTTTCTGCCGCCGTGACTGTGTTTGTGTTGTGTGTGAAGAGGCGGTGTGTGTCTGGTGTTGTGTCGAGCCAGTGAGGTGTGAGTGGTGGTGTTGGCATTGTGTTGATGTGTGGGATGTTGAATAGTGTGAGTGTTTGTCTGATTCTGTGACTGATAAGTGGGTGTCGTTTTTGTAGTAGTGTTTGTCGTCTTGTGGGTGCGGGGTGATTTAATATCTGGAATGTTGGGAGTGTGGGGTGTGAACTTGCTCTGGCGTAGAATCTAAGTAGCTTGTATTTGCGTCGGCGGCAGAGTGTGGGTATGTTTGTGTCGATGTGTAAGTTTGTGGTGTTGGTGGTGCGACAGGCCCCTGTCACGATCCGCAAGGCAGTGTCCTGGACAGTTTGCAATTTTTTCAATTTGTTTGGAACATATATCATCAAATAAGAATGCGTGTCCAGGATTGGTCGTATCAGGGAAGTATATAACTTGAGAAGAATGGGGCGGTCTGCGCCCCACTCTCTTCCAGTTAATGACTTCATAATATTTATTCGTCGCGTACATCTCTGTACTAAATCATTGAAATGTGGGATGAACGAAAGACGAGTGTCGAGCGTTACTCCCATATATTTGAATGATTCGACAAAAGGGATAATTTGATGGTTATATTTTAATGGAATGTAGGGTTCCACATATACAGGTTTTTTCGAGAAAATTAAGGATGCAGATTTACTTGGAGAAACTTCCAGACCCCATTGGTCGCACCATACCTTTATATCAATGAGGACTAGTTGTAGAATTTTGCTGGCTTGATCAACACTGGGGTGGGAGAGCCACACCGCCAGGTCATCGGCGTACATTGCAAATTTAAGACCTTTGTCGATCTTGTTAATATTACTGAAAATGTCGTTAATCATAATTAGAAATAGAGTTGGAGAGAGAACCGATCCCTGTGGGACTCTGTGGTCCTGATTATGATTTGAAGAATATGTGTTACCGCACCTTACATTAAAAGTTCTATTTTCTAAAAAGTTTATTATAAACTTGGCAAGTCTACCTCGGATTCCGGCCTTATGGATCTTTACTAAAAGTGCGGTCCTATTGACTCTGTCAAACGCAGCTCTCAAATCAAGGAAGAGGGCGACTGTGACCTCTCTTCCTCTAAAGCCGCGCTGGACCGAGTCAACAAGACCAACTAAATTGTCCGCAGTGGATCGACCAGGTCGAAAACCACTTTGGTATGGGGAAAGTAAATTGTTTGATTCAATGTATGTCCTGTATGTTTTAACGGAGACTTGGCTGAAACCGGAAACTACCTCTAGATATGTCAACTTCCCGGGATACTTGTTATCAAAGGCGGACCGTTCTGATGGCAGGGGTTACGGGGGCTCGCAGTCCTTAGTAAGACGGGTTTAAAGGTCAAAAGGCTCCAGTCGGTGTGCAGTTGTAGCACATGTAAACTTGAAACTCTGTGGCTGTCAGTGTCAGATAATCGTGCGCGTCGGTTTAATTTATGTGCAGCATATAGACCACCACGTCATACCATCACTCACCTATCAGCTGATTTTGACTGTCTCGAATCTCAACTGCAACGTGTGCTTCTAATGTCTGCCGATCCCATTCTTATTACTGGTGACTTAAAGGGAGTGTGCCTACTGTTTTGGAATGCCATTTTTTTCATACGGTAATTAGCTGTTGATTTGATTGTTGTATATGGTGAAATTCACGTCTGGAGCCCCTGTAGTTGAATTTTCACTTACATTGTTTTTTGCTTATTTTTTGTTTCGATGTCTATAAAACGATCGCCACTATGGTGATGTTATGTAAAACGGCGCAAATAAGACAATACAATTACGGTCACATCATGCAAGATAGAAAGACGAGTTTTGCACAGCACGTTCTTGCCACTGTGAACTTTATTATGTGCAAGTTTCGTAGCTCTAAATTGATATCTTCTTCAAAAAATGGCCATCGGCCATCATCGAAACGGCCACCATCGGAAAACATGATGGCCGTCCAGTTTCTGTTCGGCTGCTGCTATCAGCGTGCACGAGCTGTTTTGTTGAATTGCTATTGACCGGCGCTAACAATGTGCTAGCATTGTATTCGATAGTTGCAGTGCTTCTAGTAGCGGAAGCCCTCTGGAGTCTACCCGATAACTTTTTGCTCCCAAGCAAATTCCTGGAGTCTTTGAATATCTCAGCAACTAGGGTGAATCTGGAGAAATGAAGTAATGGTTCAATTCAGACAATTGTGTTCTATAGACCAGTGGCAATAACCCCAACTAAGCGATGTGAGTAGGCACACTCCCTTTAAAGGAGACCCTGCTCCTCCACGAGCTTGCGTCTCAGGGGGTAACCGAGGTGGTGAGGATGAGGTCCACGCGACCAGGTCCGAACCCCATGGTACGGCTCCGCTTTAGAGGCCTCGTGCTTCCGGGACGAATTTACTGCGGCTATATAACGGTCGTAGTGAAGGAGTAGACCCCGGGTCCCCAGCAGTGCCGTGGCTGCTGGAGGTTCGGGCACCACCAGCGCTCCTGCCACGCCCGCCATCCCATCTGTGGGAAGTGCGCAGAGTCGCACGACACGGACGACTGTGTCGGTGGCGACACCGCAGCTCGGCTGTGTGTCTCCTGCGGCGGGCCCCACCCAGCGTGGTACCGGGACTGCCCTGCCCGAGCGGCCTGGGTCGAGGAGACCCGAGCCCGCCGCCCCCCCCCCCCCCCTCCCATCCCAGCGCTGGCCCCCAGCGTCTGGCCGCCACTCCCCCCACCCCACCGAACCCCACCCGCGCCCTCCCCCCGTCGGGCCCCACGTCCCCCCCCCCCCTGGTGCCGCTGGCAGCCCCGCCGGAGCGGCCCAGCATGACGGCACCGACGGAGAGCTCACGCCAGCACCGACGGCAGACCCGAGCGGGTCCTGCCCTTCACCAGTTGAGTCCCTCCAGGACTCCGGCCGTGCCCAAGCGGCACCGACACCCACCCCCGCCGAATATCAGGCGGAGTACCAGTCAGCGGTCGAGTCCTCGAGAGAGGACTCCGTGGACTCTTCCGCGGAGGAGACCGACGCGTCCCTCATCCGAGCTTTTGGCAGCCGGGTCCCCAGCTCCCATCTCCAGCTCCGCCCCGCTCGCTCCCTCTCCCCGCTTTCCCGCGCCTCCTTCCGGTCTCCGTCTCCCTCCCGCCCTGTCCTGCTCCCTGAACGGTCGAGCCGCTCCCGGCTCAGGCGTACCCGAGCGACCGCGAGGCGTGGTCTGGACAGTGGACAGTCACTCCCGATGATCAACAACCAGGCAGAATTCGTCCTCCAATGGAATGTTAGATCATTAATATCCCATTGGGGGCAATTCAAACATTATATCTTAAATAATAATCCGTTAGCAGCCGCCATTCAGGAAACCCACTGTATTGACGCCGACTTTAATAACTATACTTTTAAAATTTCGGGCTATAGTCTTTATACAAATAACGTAAATGCTCGTAAATGCTCCTTGACACACAGCCGCGCCGAGGCGGCTCGGCTTTGCTTATTTCAAACCAACTTTTGCATCACCAAATTGACTTTCAAACAACCCTAGACGCAGTCGGCGTTAATATTAAAATCGCTCAGTACTTTAATCTTACTTTAATCTCTATTTATTTTCGTCCGACTGAGGACATAGACATTGATTCTTTTTCCCAGCTTATTACTAATATTAACACCCCATGTCTGAGTATGGGCGATTTCAACGCGCATAGTCAGGCGTGGGGCTGCCGCTTAAATACCGCTAGAGGCCAAAGTATACTGGACCTACTGGACCGGCATAATTTGGTCTTCCTTCACGACCAATCACCCACACACATACACCACTCAGGAGGCGAGGTGACTTACAGCGCCATTGATCTCGCCTTCGTCACACCACGCATCGCGACACTTTTCACATTTAACGCACAATCTGACCCTCTATTTAGTGATCATTTCCCAATTCACTTAGAACTACAAGTCCCTTCAGGACAGACAAATTTGTACTCCCTGCCTAGATGGAACCTTCGCAAAGCAGACTGGTCCTCCTTTCAAAAACACATTGACACTAATCACCCCGCAGACTCCCAGACCGACATTAACACATTTGTAAACACTATTCTCGCATCAGCTCACCAACACATTCCACGCACACACGCACACACACACAACACCACCCGAGGCAGCGTACTGCTCCGTGGTGGAACACAGAATGTCAGAGAGCGGATGCCCTCCGGAAAAGAGCATTTCGGAAATTTCAAGCTTGTATTACTGCAGAAAACGAACACGAAGTACGGAGGACCCGCTCTCTGGCTAAACAATAATTGACAAAGCAAAAAAAGAATCTTGGCAGGAATTCTCATCTACCTTTAATCGATTTACCTCCCTTTCAAAAATTTGGACATTAATTAGATCATTTTCAAATAAAAGACCACCGGCATACAAAATCCCACACTTACAAATACACAACACATCTTACACGCTTCCCCTAGAGGTGGCAACACAATTTGCACAACACTACGCTAACATATCATCAACACAACAATGTACACCAACTTTTACTAACCAACTTAACGCTCAATTTCAATCTATTAGCTTTGACTCTAACAACGTAGAAATCTATAACTCTCTCTTCACCAACTCAGAACTAACATATGTATTAGTAAATGCGGTAAAACTTCTGTAGGGCCAGATCAAATTGACTACTCCTTCTTTAAAAACTTAACTGAGACTGGTCTCACTAACTTACTAACAACCTTCAGCACCATGTGGTTTGAAGGCACTTTCCCTGAATCTTGGCATAGTAGTACGCTAATTCCTATACTTAAACCTCGCAAACCCAAATCTTCTCCCGCTAGCTACCGCCCTATTTCTCTAACTAGTTGCGCATGTAAACTATTCGAACGCATGGTTAATGGACGTATCAGAACTTATATTGAATCGAATAATTTACTTTCCCCATACCAAAGTGGTTTTCGACCTGGTCGATCGACTGCGGACAATTTAGTCGGTCTTGCTGACTCTGTCCAGCGCGGCTTTCGAGGAAGAGAGGTCACGGTTGCCCTCTTCCTTGATTTGAGAGCTGCGTTTGACAGAGTCAATAGGACTGCACTTTTAGTAAAAGTTCACAAGGCCGGAATTCGAGGTCGACTCGCCAAATTTATAATAAACTTTTTAGGCATTATAACTTTTAATGTAAGGTGCGGTAACACATATTCTCGAAATCAAAATCAGGACCACAGAGTCCCACAGGGATCGGTCCTCTCCCAACTCTATTTTTAATTATGATTAACGACATTTTCAGTAATATTAATACGATCGATAAAGGTCTCCAATTTTCAATGTACGCTGATGACCTGGAAGTGTGGTTCTCGCACTCCAGTGTCGATCAAGCCAGCAAAATTTTACAACTAGTACTCATTGATATCAAGGTATGGTGCGACCAATGGGGTCTGGAAATTTCTCCAAGCAAATCGGCATCCCTAATGTTTTCGAGAAAAAAAAAACTGCATATGTGAAACCCTACATTCCATTAAAATATAACAATCAAATTATCCCTTTCGTCAAATCATTCAAGTATCTGGGAATAACGTTAGACACGCGTCTCTCGTTCATCCCACACTTCAATGATGTAGTGCAGAGATGTACGCGACGAATTCATATTATGAAGTCATTGGCTGGACGAGAGTGGTGCGCAGACCGCGCCGCTCTCCTCCAGCTATATACTTCCCTGATACGCCCAATCCTGGATTAGAATGCATTCTTATTTGATGATATATGTTCTAAACAAATGAAAAAATTGCAAACTGTCCAGAACACTGCCTTGCGGATCGTGACTGGGGCCTGTCGCACCACCATCACTACAAACTTACACATCGACACAAACATTGCCACACTCTGCCGCCGACGCAAACACACATTACTCAGATACTACGCCAGAGCAAGTTCACACCCCATACGCCCAACATTTCACATCTTAAATCACCCCGCACCCACAAGACGACAAACACTACTACAAAAACGACACCCACTCATCAGTCACAGAATCAGACAAACACTCACACTATGCAACATCCCACACATCAACACAATACCAACGCCACCACTCGCACCTCACTGGCTCGACACAACACCAGACACACATCGCCTCTTCACACACAACAAAAACACAGTCACGGCGGCAGAGACACACTCACTCTTCCACGAACACAAAGCGCAACATAACACATACATATACACAGACGGTTCTCGGCGCGACGGCCGAACCGGTGGTGCGTACTATTCCAACACATAAAAAAATAACTTCCGACTTCCAGACATAAATAGCATATATACAGCGGAATTATCATCGATATTGTTAGCATTAATATATATTAGAAAGGAAAAACTGAAAGAAGTAATCATTTGCACAGACTCGTCAGCCTCGATATCTGCCATTTCATCAATTAGAGACATTAGAAACCCGATAGTATTCAAAATCAGACAGCTGATCAAGTATTTAAGCAACAAAAACAACAGCATAAAATTCCTATGGATTCCGGGACACGCCGGTATTCCGGGAAACGAAGAAGCCGATAGACTGGCAAAATTAAGTCTGGAGTTGCCATCAGAAAATCATTTGCCAAGCCCAGTATCAGATGTCTTAAATTATATAAATTCACAACTTAACATATTGCGCCAGAGTGAGTGGGACGCTGCTACGCATTTCCACCTACATCCGATCAAACCAAAAACACATCATTTTACATCCAGTCATCATCATTGTCGAGAAAAAGAAATAGTACTAGCACGCCTCCGCCTCGGTCACACAAAAATTACTCATTATTATATTATGGAAAACCTTCCGCCGCCAAATTACCAACACTGCCCAGGACATCCTCGTTACACTATTACACATTTGCTGCTTACCTGCCCAGTGCACGACGCAAAACGCCAGAAAATAATAGAATACACGCAACGGAATCGAATTACTTTAAACTTACAGACGCTGTTGGGTGATAGTTACCCAGAACTGATTGATCTCCTATTTGATTTCCTTTACCAAACACGATTATTTAATCAAATATAACTGTTTTTTTTTGCCTAGCGCAATTTTGGCTTTCTGCGCAGGTTTTTCCCCATTGCGATAGACGCTGTTTTTTTTAAAATTAGTTAGGAGTTTTCTCCCAGCAAATACACCCCACAACCAGGTCTCGCCGGGGCGCCGGAGCCAAGGGACTGGCAACAGCCTGCCGTTGCAGCAATGATGGCGCCTCGGCTCCATCAACACTGACATCTTTCGCAAGTGTATGTTCAAATGTGTGTGTGTGTGTGTCTGTGTGTGTATGGCATAAACAGTGTATGTATGTGTCTCGTGTTTTATTTAATTTTGATCTTCAACGAAATACTTAACGTAAGATAGCTATTATATTTTCTTGAACAATAAACTAATGTAAAATAGACGCCCTACTCCCTAGCTTGCTCCGGGTTCACATAAACCGGTTAACGTAATTCTTTTTCCTGGCAAAGTGCCAGAAGTAATTTTCCCCCACCCGGGAAATGGCTATAGGCCGGTCCGGGAAAAAAGGAAATAGTTCACCTTGGATTTTTTTTTTACCCAACACGGTTTGATTATATTTGTTAATACAATTTATTTTTATATAGTCAAAAATGGCCTTATATCGCGCCGATTCAGGACAGAAGGCTGTACATTTGTATTGTTTATCAAAACTATATGCATACTCTCTGAGTCAGAGTCCTGACGTCACGCGAATGTAAAAAATGGTTCAGCCAATCAGATTCGAAAGTAGTCGCGTAAAGATAGACTCGCATTGGAGATGTGCCAACCGGCGGCCGACAATTCGTTTACTAGCACCAGCTGCAAGCTGATTGGCTGATGGTATAGCCTCTGCCCGGGCTAGAACCAGTACAACATTCTTTCGCCAGCACCGCATTCCTTCGCCCAAAACTCAAATATATTCGGCTGGAGTCTTTTCAGACAAGAAAACTTGCAGATAAGGGTTTCCCAACACGGGCTACAAAACTGCTATCTCAGTTTAAAACTAATGTTGAAGGTGAACTATTTTCTTTAAACTGCAATTTACTTGGTCTTGACTCGAACAATGGTAAGGTCGGGCTGACAGAGTTCATGCATAGTTTCAACCTCCATCAGTTTGTAGATATGCCAACTTTTAGATCTGGCTCACTCTTAGACGTTTTTATCTCTAACTCTACAACTTTTGTTCATGATGTTTGTGCCTTACCGTGTTCTTATAGTGATCATTATTGTACTAAGGCATATCTCACCATCCCCAAACTAAGGGCTCGACCTTCCATTGTTCAGTCTAGACGCCTGAGCCGCGTGAATGTCCTTGACTTGCATACCTCATTGTATCACATCAACTGGAGCCCGGTTTTCTCGCGCGTGGGATTGACGGATCAGTGGTCTGCCTTCACCCAGCTTCTCTTACCTGTTCTTGACTATCATGATCCTTTACAGCGCATCAAAATTCACAACCCTTCGCCCCCCCCCCCCCCCCTGCCTCGGACGCCACCCCCTGCGACTTATGGCGCAGCGCCGTGGACTTCTTGCCCCGGGAGGGCCGGCCTTCCTCACCTTGGATAAACAAGTGAAATCGGC
>JAXIVJ010008609.1:0-37500 GCA_036785665.1 Chirona hameri
TACGCCAAACAATGTGGCTGGACCGGAGTGAAAACTGACCGAGTTGTGAGATAGCAATGGTTTCCCTACGCTTCTGACGATTTAATTTATCATTTCCGGGAGGCGGTTTTAATGGAAATACTGGGTGGGTTAATTACATGATACGGGCGGTGTAATTAAGGCAAACTAAGTGTGTTGGTTACAAAACGTATAATATGAAATGATACGGGTTAAATGATATGTTGTTATCCAGGGATGTAGGAACGTCACGATAAGCGGGCGGGGCGGGGGGGGGGGGGGGGGGGGCGGATCTCGTCTGGAGAGAAACCCAACCCCCTATGCAATATTTATTTTTGCAAATTTGGGCTCTTCTCGCCTTGACGAACCTTTTGTCATGCAAAAACATCGCGAAGCAAAAACAAAAAGTAAGAGAGAAAAAAATGCCCAAAAAGCGAGTGGACATTGCCCCCGCCCCTCCCCTCCCCCTGTTTATACGCCCATGTTATTATCTATGAAAACTTCACAAAATGCCTATCGCATTTACACGTCAGTCCTCATTCGTCAGCTAATCACTGTCATCCATGCCAGTAATCAGTCCTTAATTAGAAGTGTTCAATTATCTGACGTGTCAGAATTGCGAGCCAGTCCAGAACCTGCTCTGCATCCATCTCCTGCAGCCGTCAGAGTTTCGACTCAGCCAGCTGCAGCCCGGGCAGCGCGCACCCAGCCAGTCCGGGCAGCGGACCCAGCAGGCGTCGACACACCCCAGAACAGACGGTCAGACCACAGGACACGCTCCAGAACAGACTGTCCCAGCCGACCGCCTGCTCACTCAGGCGGGAGTAATGATCGCCGGCCGCCGGCCGCCAGAAATTTGGGCCAATGCCGGCCGCGAATGCCGCCTCAGTGGAGGTAACTACCGCAGGCGTCAGCAGGAGGTAGACCATAGAGTCTGCAGGCGTCAGCAGGAGGTAGGCTATAGTCTGCAGGCGTCAGCAGGAGGTAGACTATAGAGTCTGTAGGCGTCAGCAGGCGACGGAATGTGGAGTCTGCAGGCCTCAGTAGGCGACGGAATGTGGAGTCTGCAGGCCTCATCAGGCGACGGAATGTGGAGTCTGCAGGCCTCAGCAGGCGACGGAATGTGGAGTCTGTATGCCTCATCAGGCGACGGAATGTGGAGTCTACAGGCCTCAGCAGGCGACGGAATGTGGAGTCTGCAGGCCTCAGCAGGTGACGGAATGTGGAGTCTGCAGGCCTCAGCAGGCGACGGAATGTGGAGTCTACAGGCCTCAGGAGATACAATGTGGAGTCTACTCTCTACAGGCGGTTGCAGGCGGCGGAACGTAGAATCTATAGACGGCTTCAGGCGGCGGAACGTAGAATCTATAGACGGCTTCAGGCGGCGGAACGTAGAATCTATAGAGGGCTTCAGGCGGCGGAACGTAGAATCTATAGACGGCTTCAGGCGGCGGAACGTAGAATCTATAGACGGCTTCAGGCGGCGGAACGTAGAATCTATAGACGGCTTCAGGCGGCGAAACGTAGAATCTATAGACGGCTTCAGGCGGCGGAACGTAGAATCTATAGACGGCTTCAGGCGGCGGAACGTAGAATCTATAGACGGCTTCAGGCGAAACAATGGTCACTCCACAGACGGGCGAGGATTATTAAATATGGAATCCACGCAGTGGCGTCGCCACAACATTGTGAGTGGAGGCCAGCCAGTGGTTTGGAGGAGCCAGCTAGGGGTGTGGGAGGCCAGCATCTTAGGGTTAATATTATAATCCTGCAAATCTGGGGGGGGGGGAGGGGGGCTGGACTCCTGCCGGAGCGATCCTGGGAGCCCTGCCCCCCCCCCCCCCCCCAGCCGGTGGCGACGCCCCTGAATCCACGGGAGGCTGCATGTGAATGTGGAAGGTGGACCCTCTTTAACGTCCTGAGGCGATCCATTCTGGAGTCTGTTAGCGACGCGAGTGAAGTATATGTGGCGTCTGTGGACTGTATGGTGTCATATTAGCAACGGTTGGACTTGTCATATTAGCGACGGGTGTCAGTGACAGGCGGACGTCAGTCGGACGAAATTCAATTTCCTTGTTGACAAGCTCCGCTCCGAGGCAATTTGGCCAGCTCAATGAATGCATTTGGCCAGCTCAAATGGCAAAGTTTTAGCGATTGGGATGGCGCCATGATACCATGAAAAGCAGTTACGGGACGTGAGAAGATCGCTAGTTTAAAATCGTTCCGGGATCGTTTAGATTACAAGTTTGGTGCCAACTGCCATGCGAATAGACCTCTGGATATTTTCCCGGCAATGCCACAATACATCTGACCTAATTCCGACTCTTGTGGCAGATTACTAAACTTAAACCAATCCAATTTCGTGCAGGAAAACTCGAGCAACACACATTTACATTTTATAATTGTACAACCACCAAAGAAGTAGTGCTTCAATCGCTGCTATAACTTCTTGAAATGTTTCGTTCAGTAAAATAGCAAAGATTATTTCGGTTCGAACTGCGATGTACAGCTAAAACCTGGTAAGGATCACATTATATGTCAATAGGTGTTGAAGACTTGTTTTGAAACCGTGGCTTCGGTGTACCTGTCTATACTGATTATCACCAGTTGTCATCTTCTCACTGCCATATATAGACACGAGGGCGGCTCTTCTCACTGTTGTCATCTTCAGTTGTCATCTTCTCACTGCTATGTATAGACACTAGGGCGGCTCTTCTCACTGTTGTCATCTTCAGTTGTCATCTTCTCACTGCTATATATATAGACACGAGGACGGCTCATTTTTACACGAATGTTAAATTTTCTTGGTGGCACACCTTTTCCCCGTTATTTCGACTACGGTGAGTCAACAATTGGTATCAACAATTTTGAAATCAAAAATATTTAGGGGTCGCTAAAAATCGCCGCAAATTCCACGTTTTGCTATAAATACCCTGAAACCGCTCTTCTTGTCTCAGCGATTTTACGAAACGAATTCAAAATTTTCCTTGTGGTATACTGTTTCCCTGTTATTTAGACTATGCTGATTCCAGTGATATATTTTTTTTTTCCATCGGAAGATATTTAGGGGTCGCAAAAAACCGTTTTAACATTTCAGCTTTTTCTTTAAATACCCCCAAATCGCCCAATTCGTAACCGCGGTTTCACGACACGAATATAATATTTTTTACATGGCACACGACATGGTCAAGTCGGTAGCCTTCGTCATAACAAAGCCATCGTCATCGTCTTCGTTTCGTCGAAACGCTGAATTGAATGAATAACATTTTTAGCTTCTATCCTCTACAAGGCCCACCGCCTATGTTTCTGGTTTTTATCAGGCAAACCCGTAAAAATTCCGCACCGCTTGGCCGCGCTAAATAACAAGTATAACCGTACTATAAGGCCGTACTATAACATGAAAATCCACATTACAAATGCTGCTAACTGCAAAGGGTTAAATAAACGCATACAACACTGGGGTACATTTTTTCGTCGTTTAAGCCGACATCCCACTAAAACATTATCGGCGACGCCCCTGGGTACAGATGACAATCGACATAGTTTTGCTCAGTGTAAGGCAATGTCGGAAAAAATAAAAACTGCAAGCTGACATCTTTCCTTTTTCGATATCCCAAGAGGTCGAAAAGCTTAAAAAAACACCAAAATATAAACATTAATAAATCATTAGAAATCGTGGGATTTCAAAATAAAGTGGCCCAAATCCGGGAAGAAATCCGAAATTGGAGGTAGGTAAGGTCTGTCAAAAACGGTTTGCCCCCTCCCCCAAAACGACCGGCTGGATCCGCCCTTGATCGGGTGGTATAGGGGTCAGGTCCCACGCAACAAGCTCTGCTTAGTATAGAGTTGTGACCCCAGAAATCCATCCATTCAAATATTTGGAGTGGTATCAGGCTAAGTGGTTGACGAGTATCCAAAATAGGTCATCGCAATTCAGGGTTGTGAATTCAGTGTTTCTGACAACTGTTAACCCGCGCTCCGCTGGGGTCAGCCGAACACATGGGGGCAGATTTTGCCCCCACTCGTTTTCTTCCGAACTAATAATCGCAGCGAGACGCACAAGGCGGCAATTGAAAGTTCGCAATAAGACGCATCTAAAACATAGGTCGCGAAATTGGCAATTTAGTCATACGTGGTGAGTCATAAGTGAATTAAATATGACCAATTTGTTTGAAATTAGGGTGTTTATATATATATATATATATATATATATATATATATATATATATATATATATATATATATATATATATATATATATATATATATATATATATATATATATATATATATATATATATATATATATATATATATATATATATATATATATATATATATATATATATATATATATATATATATATATATATATATATATATATATATATATACATATATATATATATATATATATATATATATATATATATATATATATATATATATATATATATATATATATACGGGTGTTTTCTACGCTTGGTCCTCAAATATGTATTCCGTTATTTTAATACTTTTGAAAGTTTTGATATTGTCGAATTTCCCACAAATTAGTTTTTTATTATTTGGGGGCAAAAACTAAACATTCACAAATATGATAGCCACAATTTCAAGAGAATGTCATTTCCTTTCTTTTGGCGCTTTTAATTTGCAATTTGCTTCAAAACTCGATTTATACTAATTGTCAAACATTTATCGTTATTTCACCAAAAACGGTGTGGCATGGCATCACTGAAATGTCATCTCTCAAAGTGCTAGACCGACTTCATGAACTTTTGAAAGGAATATATAGAATTGATGTAGCATAAACAGCACAAAGTTTGGCGTTGATTTCTCACACAGTTTCTATGTTTTTGAGAACATTCGGGAAGGGAATTCGGGAATTTCTGTCTCGCTCAGCGGGGCGCGAGTTAAGTAATTATATTGAATCAATACGAGCGACGATCGTAGTTGATCGTCGATTTTGATCGGTGATTAATCCCTACGACGATCGTAGGGATTAATCACCTAAAAGTGGATGGATCTAAAGGGTTCGCAAAGGCAAAGGTTCGTCCTGCCGCATATTTGGAAACGTCGAATACAAAATCCAGACCTATCATACTTAGGGAGCTATACGTAAGTCAAAAATATAAATATTGCTTTGTAATTTGGTTTGGGCATCGTCCATACTTGGTTCTCCAATATATTTTCCGTTTTTTAATATGTTTGAAAATTGTGATTTTGTGCATAGAAAAAATGCATACAGTCAATAAAAAAAAACATAATACACAATTGTAATATATATTATAGAACGATGTATTTCTATGGACGATGCCCAAACCGAATTTCAAAGCAATGTCTATATTTTTGACTGACTTATGGAGTATGATAGGTCTGCATTTTGTACTCGACATTTCCAAATATGCTGCCCGGCACACTGGCTTCTTCTGACCTTGAATGCGGCCACTGCCACCTGTCACAGGTCATCCCCACCAGAACCAAAATATCGAGCGCCGAAGCGACTCGAACCCATGTTGCCGGGGGGGGGGGGGGCAGATCATTATATAGTCTAGCGCTCTCCCGACTGAGGTGCGGGGCGGACTTCACTCGGTGGGACGGATATTGAACCAATACCAGCGACTGAAGAGGGAGAAACGGTTCAAAAGAATCCCCAAGCCTAGAAGTGGGGGCCATTCCTCCCCGGCCGGTCACACAGCGTAGACACAGGTGGGGCACCTGTGTCTACGCTTATGTGTGAGGTTGTGAATTAAATGCTATTTTTTCAAACTTTAAAGCTCGAACCTGTCAAACTGATACCAGTGATTGAAGAGCGAGAAATCGCTCAAATGGGGGGGGGGACAGATAGCATTACTTCCCCCCAGCTGAAGAAAACACAAATGGGACATAGCCATCTGCCATCCAGCCCCCACTGCCTACGCCTATTGATTGTTATTGTGGGTTTGTGAAATCAAAATTTTCTCCGAACTTTAAAGCCCGAACCAATCCGAGTGATTGAGGAGGTAAAATCGCTCAAAAGTAGGGAGAGCAGTTACAGGAAATAGTTCACATTGAATTTTTTTTTACGGAACACGATTTGAATATATTTTTTAATACAATTTATTTTTATATTGTCAAAAAAGGCCTTATATCGCGCCGATTCAGGACAGAAGGCCGTAAATTTGTATTGTTTATCAAAACTATATGCATACTCTCTGAGTCAGAGTCCTGACGTCACGCGAATGTAAAAAATGGTTCAGCCAATCAGATTCGAAAGTAGTCGCGTAAAGATAGACTCGCATTGGAGATGTGCCAACCGGCGGCCGGCGATCGCTTGCTGGCACCAGCTGCAAGCTGATTGGCTGATGGTATAGCCTCTGCCCGGGCTAAAACCAGTACAACATTCTTTCGCCAGCACCGCATTCCTTCGCCAAAAACTCAAATATATTCGGCTGGAGGGTCTTTTCAGTCAAGAAAACTTGCAGATAGGGGTTTCCCAACACGGGCTACAAAAATGCTATCTCAGTTTAAAACTAATGTTGAAGGTGAACTATTTCCTTTAATATCGTTGTCCCCAGTCTAAACCAGCTGTAGTCTACTTCTATGAGCTTTAATATTGAGGGTTGAAAATTAGGTGTAATCATAGCAACTTTAAGGCACCCATACCGAATCAACATGAGTGATGCAAGAGGGAGCAATCGCTCAAAAGTGGGGGATGCTGTTAACATTGTTGGCTCCCTTGACCTAAAACGTTGGGCCCTGGCCTCCCCGGGCCCCCGGTTCTTAGGTATGCTTATGGCATTGCGGGGTTATTAATTCATCATTATTCTCCCAACTTTAAAGCATTTATCTCGAACAAATATCAGTGATCGAAGAGGGTGAAATCGCTCAAAAGTGAGGGGGCCAGTTATCATTGTTGGACCCCTAGGCTAAAAACTGGGGCATATGGCTCCAGCCCCCTTCCCTACGCCTATGATTGTGAGGGTGTGAATCAATAATAATTATCCCAGCTTTAAGGTGTTCATCTCGAACCAATATCAGTGATCGAAGAAGGTGAAATCGCTCAAAAGTGAGGGGGCCAGTTATCATTGTTTGGGGCCACCGGCTAAAAATTGGGGCATATGGCCCCTATCCCCTTCCCTATACGAGGTCGTGGATTAATAGTTATTCTCCCAACTTCAAGGTATTCATATCAAACCAATAGCAGTGATAAATGAGGGATATATTGCTCAAAAGTGAGGGGGCCAGTTATCATTGTTGGCACCCAGCCTAAAGGTGGGAGACCATGGCCCCCCAGTCACCGTTCCAACGCCTATGATTGCGAATTTGTGAATTAATTATTATTCTGCCAACTTAAAAGACATTTATATCGAACCAATATCAGGGAAGAATTATAAATCGCTCAAAAGTAGGGAGCAGTTAATATTGTTGCATCCCCACCCTAAAAAGTGGGGCCTTGGCCTCCCCGGCTCCCCGTTTTTACACTTGTGGGTTATGGTATTGCGGAGTTGTAAATTCATCAATATTTTTGCACATTTAAAGCATTCATATCGAACAAATATCAGCGATTGGAGGAGGAGAAATCGTTCAAAAGTGTGTGTGTGTGTGTGTGGGGGGGGGGCTAGTTAACATTGCTGCTCCCCCCCAGTCTGAAAAGTGGGGGCCATGCCCCCCCCCCCCCCCTGCCCCCCGCGTTCCTACGCCTATGTTTTAGAAAGCCACTTGTGTCGGTAAGGGTTATGCGTTGTGCATAGTGATGGAGTCCCAAAGAACTAAACACACCTATACAAGATGAAATGGCCATGCAACTGATTAAATACAAGGGAAATACATGAAGATTATGTTGTATCCGTTTAAATATATCTAACTTACATTTCCGGAAGAACCAAAACAGTGCAGGCATGTAATATCGCCGGGACAAAATAAGTGATACTGGGATGGTTATGGAAAAACGTCAAATATTTGGCGATTTTTCCACCCCTAAATATTTTTATTATTATTAAAAATGTATTGCTATATTTGGAATGAGCACAATCCTATTACAGGAACTGTCTCACCTTTTGAAAGTTGTCGAATCACACTTAATTATATGTCTACATGTCAGGCGAGGTTAGCTGAACATGTTCGTGAACTTTTTTTCCGAAAAAAAAATGTTTATCTTGGAAGATATTAAACTTTTAGTTTTAAGCGGAAAGTTGGGGTGACGTCATATTTTTTTATATAAATAACAGGGAAATCCTTTGTGCTGCCAAATGTATGGCACAAATTTTTGTCGACATCTATTGTGCAGAAAAAGCGAACCACCCGGTGTCTAGATTGGCTAGCACTATCAGCTGGAGTTGTTGCAGCAGTTGGCCGCCAGGGACCGCTAGTGAGCCAGGGTGTTATGACGTCGCAAGCAAATGGTACCACTAAATATTGATTGATTTATTTATTTATAAATAAATAAATAATTAGCGTTAAATATAAAACAAAAATATATAAATAATAATTAGCGTTACTGGTACCATTTACTTGCGACGTCATAGCACCCTGGCTCACTAGCGGTCCCTGGCGGCCAACTGCTGCATCAACTCCAGCTGATAGTGCTAGCCTCTAGATTGCGAACCACCCGGGGGTCGAAAAATGAAAGACGAAAATATTCCAAGGCTGACCTTAAAACAAGTTGACTATCATTACCAGTTGGGTAAAGAGCGGGGCCTATTTTAAGGGAAACCCACTGGGGGGCAAAACAAAATTGGGGCATCTTTTTGTGGCCAAAAGGTACCCCCTATTTTTTCCCTCCGCGGATTTGGGCCGGTCACCTTATTTTGGTATTCGAGCTTAAAGGGAAATAATGACCTTTTCCCACAAAAATGGAGTTAGCACTTGAAATCGCCAGACGAGACCAAAATATATTGTAAATTCATCACATTTTGCATGAAAACGTTCCTACCGAAAGCTATTTCAAGTTATAGTTGATAAGCGTTCCACACTTTCAACGATCGGTACTTGCAAGTACTTTTGGTCCTCATCAAACTGCGAGCTTTTCCCGTGTTGCTTTTTTTACGCAATGGAGTGGAAAATATATTGTGCGTTCTGCTTGTTGTGATTATATGCCCGGCGATCTTCTAAAACTAACAGCGATTGGAAACAGTGCAATAAAATCGGAAGCTCATCGATGCACATCAACGGCGGCATAGTTAGTGGTTGCGACCCTCAATTTTTGAAAATAAATTCATTTGTTTTCAACATTAGGAGTATTGTATAATTTGTCTGTGGCTGTATATAACACTATGTGACTATGCTTTATATTATCATGACAAATAATAAATTTTTCCCAAAAAAACTAACAAACAATAACACAAAACTGGCAATTAATTCGGAAGTTCATCGATGCACATCGACGGCGACCTATTTAGCGTCGGTGATTTGTTTACAAAGTGATTGTCATGCTTCTCGGCGCACTTAACCATTGTGGCGAGTTGTTCCTGATTAGTATACCCAAGTCCCGTAGCAGGCTTTGTTCATTACGTCACTGGTGCCATTCTTGTGTAGCATTGCAAAATATATTTGATTTTGAGTTGAAAGCTAGTTAAAGACTTATTCAAATTATTGTTTTTAAGTTGGAATTTTCTTGTTAATCATTATTAAAGGTATTTTATCACTGTATTTCATAGTAGTTGACACTTCAGAAACTTATGACGTAATAATATTGTATCCAATATGCATTTCCCTCGCCTTTTGCTATTGTGGCGCAGTGCCGAGTGCTTTGCGAATACTGGTAGGAAAGGACGAATTTGTCAATGACCTTCATGAAGTACACAAGGTACTTGTTTTGTATTTTTTTCCAAACTTACAACTTTGAATTTGGGAATAATTTTATTTAATTCTTAAATTTAAATAAAATAATTTTGAAACCATAACGGTAGCCTAAGAAATGGTTGCTAACAAAATCAAAAGGTCATTATTTCCCTTTAAGAAATTCACTTTTCGAATTCACAAAAATTGATTTTGTGGATATTTTTCCGAAAAACACTGTTTTGAGGTAAAAAACAACAAATCACAAATCCAAGATAGCCATTTGGAAGAGAATGTCAATTCCTTTCTTTTGACGTTTTTATTTGCAATTTTCTTTGCAACTGTATTTTTTACGATTTGTCAAACATTTATAGTTTTTCCACCAAAAATGGCATGATATGACGTCATTAAAACGTTATTATCCCCCAAAATACTACATTAATATCATTGAAATTTGGTGAAAAGACGTAGAATTGATGCAGTATAAGGTACTGACAGTTTCACATTGATATCTATCACAGTTCTAAGGTTATTGAGAAAATCTGGGAGGTGGTAGATTCTGCCCCCCCCCCCCAGCGGGGCGCGTGTCACTGGGGCTGCTTGAATTGCATCAGGTGCGCTGTTTTTTCCATCATTGAAAGCAATGGATACATGCAAACTTAAAATTAAATCACTTGAGAGAAGAAAACACTTCCGTTTTCATGAAGCTTTCTCCTAAGATCATTGTTTTTCACGTTCAGTGCAGGGAACGCACGCATTCTTGTATTGCATGCCCCCTCCCACCCCAGATTCCTGTGTGTGTGGGGGGATGCATTTGCCCCTGATGTCCGCCTCCTGGATGCGCCAGTGGGGGCGGATACCATCCCCCTTAGGTTGTTTGGAAATAGCGGAAAACGACGTCATTTCGCTCCGCCATTTTTGGTACAACTCTTGCCTATCAATTGCCCAAATTCTGTCAATTTGTTTACCTCGGGTCTCCTCAGGTCACGTCACAAGTCAAGTCTAGTGATCCCACCTCCAAAAATGTAAGGTCGAGCCGCAGCCATATTGTTTGACCGATCAGTTAGATACTCACAGGATTTAATCAGGTCATAAACACCTACAATTCTGCTATTTCGGATGATTTTATATCGGTGACCTAAGGTGCAGGGGCGTGGGAACTATTTTGAAGTTGGGGGGGGGGGGGGGGGGGCTAACTTTTTGGCAATACTATGGCAAAAATTAAGACTGAAGAGAAGCAACGTGTACCGCTCTTTTCCATACCCAATGCTGCTTATTGCCAATAGTATGTCATATATTTAAGGAAATGGGTATCAATATCATACAAAGAAATGGGTCGCCTAACAAGCAAAACAAAACTAGAGATTAGCTGGTAAACATGAAGAAGGAGCGACACTGGTACTAGGGTCACAAAAAGTCGGAGAAGCGGAACTGGAGCTTTCATCATGCCTGAATCCAGAACCGGCGGGTTTGACTGACTCCCGAACCTGAGGTAGCTGGTTAGGTGATGTGCCGGGCTCGCACCAAGTTGATCATGGCAAAATCATGCATTTAGTATACATTTGGTACGAGTACCATACTTGGCTTCAACCGAGTTATGCTATGCCGTCTTTTACAGTGTTATGGTCAATGTTTCGGGCACATTTTTATGAATGTATCGTTATACGGTCGTACTCAAGCAAATGCTGGTAAACCAATACATTAGAACACACACATTTTTCAGGGAAAATTGTTATCTACTTATATATAAGTTAGTTAGTCAGTTAATTAGTTAGTTAGTTAGTTAGTTAGTTAGTTGGTAAGTTAGTTAGTTAGTTTGCTTGTTAGTTAACTGTTGCCGAATTAAGGTCCATTAACACACGCACTGCCGGGGGTTAGCGCTAACGACGAACTGCCGGGGGGGGGGGGGGGGGGAGGGGATTCCGCCCCTCCCCATAAGGTCTAAAAACCACGCAATGTAGCGACAAGCGGAAGACGGTATAGCTCGAGACAATCTCTGTCGAAAGTACTAGGTCATTCTTATGTTTTAAGTCAATATTGAGGTCACCAGAGGTTAAATTTCGGCTATATATGAGTGTCCTTGATAACACTATATATCTCGATAATAAAAGACGCGCGGAAAAAGTGTTCGAAAAATAATTTAATTTGCTGTAACTAAGGTTGATCAGAATTGACCTAAAGTCAATAGTTAGGTTATCAGAAGCCATTGAATTTGAAACATTCTAAACAAAAAATGCCGAATTGGTTTTAAGGAATAACCTTTGACAGAAGCACGATAAGGTAAACATATTTCACCATTGTGTTTGTCTCGTCGAGATGCATCGAATGATATATTGGGTGACCTAGTTAGGTCATATCCAGAAATTGGCCTGACCTGAGGCCAGGTCAAGGTCAGGTCAAGGTCAACTCTTACATCAATTGCATTGTCTCGACAAGCCGAATACAATGGTGAAAACCCCATTGCTCTAAATAATACGTGACCTGGGAGGTCACATGAGTTGACCTCGTAGAGGTAAAAGAACAGAAATGTGACATAGGGCTTTACATTTGGGACAACAGTGGTGGATCCACTGGCTGATCCAAGGGGGGGGGGGGGAGCGGCCATGCCCCCCAACCGCCAGAAATCGGCGCAAAATTGACACATTTCCTGATATAAAAGAAAATCTAAGCAACTTTTACTAAGGAAAGTTGGTTTGAAATCAGTTATCAATGCATAAGCAAGCGAAATCCGATGAGTTTTCAGAATTGCATGAGACTTTTTGGGATTTTGACCCCAAATCGCCCGTGTCCCCCCCAAAAAAACATCGTTCTGGATCCGCCAGTGGGTGGATCTGGTGAAAATTGGTCAAATTTAGCCATTTCTATGGATTTATACGTGTTTTTATTTTTTTCCATTGACTTATAATGGGGAGGTCACGAAATAGACCTGACCTTAAGTCACCGATATAAAATAAACAATCGAGATCTACGAATTTGTAGGTACTTAGACCGAAAACTTTTTGGAGGTGGAGTCACTTAACTTGACCTGGTGACCTGACCTGAGATGACTCGAGGTAAAAAAATTCACACCGTGTGGGTGTGATGCCCCAACAGCTGTGCCAAATTTCGCGGCGCTGCGCGCCGCCGTTGAAACCCCGGTGGCAATGCCCTTGTTCTTATACAGAGTCGAGTGAACGTGTAAAAAGGTGTGTGGGGGGGGGGGGGGGGGGGGGGTCGCCCCCCGCTCCAAAGTTGGAAGCGAGTTGCCCACATTGCCCCCATGGTTCCCACGTCCCTGCTAAGGTGAAGTATATTTTGTGACCTCCCAATTATAAGTCGTTGGGGAAACATGCAAATGCATATACATCCACAGGAAATGGCTAAATTTGCCCAATTTTCACCGAGTCCCGCATCTTTTTCAAAATACAAAGATCCAGTGGCGGATCTACGGTTGGGCAAAATGTGCAAAATTGCCCCCCACCCTCCCCAACCGCCTGCAATCGGCGCAAGATTGACACATTTCCTGATATACAAGACAATCTAAGCAACTTTTACTAAGATAAGCTAGCGTTAAATCAGCTATCAATGCATAAGCAAGATATATCCGATGCGTTTTCAGAATTGTGTGGTACTTATTTAATCCCCCCCCCCCTAAAAAAACACCCGTTCTGGAACCGCCAATGCATATTTATTGAGCATATTTATTATATTGAGCATATTTTTCAACGAATTGTAAACGCATTGTAGATATATGTGACCTTATGAAATCCTGTAAGTGTAAAACCGACCATCCCAAAACTGTGACTGTGGTACGACCACAAGTATTTTAGAAGGTGGGGTCACGTGACCTGGTCTGGTGACCTGACCTAAGATGACCCGAGGATTTTTAAAACATAATGTGGACAATTGATGCACAAACAGCTGTGCCAAAAATGGCGGCGCTGCGCGTTGCCGTTTTCCCGCTATCCGCGAAAAACCTGAGGGGGTGTCTACCCCCCGGCACGGCGCTGGTTAAAATATAGTGATGATGTGAGCATGCAGAGCATGTAAGGGTATTCATGTGAAGTAAAAAATTGACCCCAGCTGTGCTGGGGTCATTTTTGTATGTGCCACTTTTGGTCGGGACCACTCAAAAGCACGTTTACCACCCTGCCCTGCGCATTGTTATTTATCATGAAGGTATGTAATATGTTTCCCTGCACTCTATCTTTTGCGAATATGTGCCAAACTTTTATGAACAATCAACAATCATTTGAAAAGGTCCATTGAAATCGGCAGTTTAGGTTGACCCCGGACGGCAACCTATTTAGAGTCTGCGATTTGTTTATAAGTGCCCATTCAACAACGTTGAACAGATTGACACAAAAGCGCCAGATGTTGCGCTTCCAATAGTGGAGGGAAAATACCGATCATTAATTTTCCAAAACTTC
Source organism: Chirona hameri (assembly GCA_036785665.1). Taxonomy (NCBI): domain Eukaryota; kingdom Metazoa; phylum Arthropoda; class Thecostraca; order Balanomorpha; family Balanidae; genus Chirona; species Chirona hameri. The sequence goes on from JAXIVJ010008609.1 coordinate 14,166, forward strand.
CAACTTTGAATAAGGGAATAATTTTATTTAATTCTTAAATTTATATCACATCATTTTAATATCATAACGGTAGCCAAATACATTGTTGCTAACAAAATAAACAAGGTGATTATCTCCCTTTAAAGCATACCACTTTTCAATTTAAATTCCCGGTATGGCTTGCCATTTGAAGTAATCGTGTCTTTGGGTGAACAATCATTACGCGGCAACTCTCCCATTCCGGTGCTGGGTAACGTTTCTCAGCAACCGGCGCCAGTACCTACCAGTCAGACTCAGTGACGATCCAGAAATCCAGGCCGATCCAGGGCGATCCAGGCTGGTCCAGGCTGGTCCAGGCTAGTCCGGGGGGGGGGCAGCGTAGTCCAGGCAGTCCGGGACGGACCGGGACGGTCCGACGCCCGCTCCGTCGCAGCCGACGCACCGCTGCCGAGGTCACCTCTACGTGTTCGACGCGACACTGCAGCCGACGGGGCCGATCCGATGCGGTCTCCGGCGACGCGCCGGCGCCGTGCGGGGCGGCAGAGGCCGGTTCCCCTCCCCACCCGCGGCAACATATAGCTATAGGCTGGACTACGGGGTGGGCGAGAACCCCTCCCCCACCCCCCACCCAAAAAAGGTGAAAAGGGGATTTAGTTACAGATCCCTTTTGATCCTCCCGACAGCCGGTCCTCCGTCCTCTGTCACGCCCACGTTAAACGAAATAGTTCACCTTGGAAATTTTTTACCAAACAGGATTTGATTATATGTTTGAATACAATTTCTTTTTATATTGTCAAAAATGGCCTTATATCGCGCCGAATCAGGACAGAAGGCCGTACATTTGTATTGTTTATCAAAACTTTATGCATACTCTCCGAGTCAGAGTCCTGACATCACGCGAATGTAAAAAATGGTTCAGCCAATCAGATTCGAAAGTAATCGCGTAAGGATAGACTCGCATTGGAGATGTGCCAACCGGCGGACGGCGGTTCGCTTGCTAGGACTAGCTGCAAGCTGATTGGCTCATGGTATAGCCTCTGCCCGGGCTAGAACCAGTACAACATTCTTTCGCCAGCACCGCATTCCTTCGCCAAAAAATATAAAAATATTCGGCTGGAGAGTCTTTTCAGTCAAGAAAACTTGCAGATAGGGGTTTCCCAACACGGGCTACACAACTGCTATCTCAGTTTAAAACTAATGTTGAAGGTGAACTATTTCCTTTAACCCGGGTCTGGTGGTCGCTGGCCACCGGGCATGTGGTGGCTTGGAGCCGCCCCTTCCCCCCTCCCCATGGAGTGGTGGCCGTCTACATGGCGTGGGCTAGCTTCGCGCTGCGGGGAAGGCCCTGTCCATGGGCAGTTGCCCGGTCGTCGTCCATTTTAACCCACTTTCCCCCTTCTCCTTCATCCCATGGCTGCGCAATGCACAGTGGTGAATTTTCCGATTTAGCGCGCACAAATTCATGGGGTCGCTTACGGCACCCAAAACATACCCTGGGGTACTTTTTGGCACTGCATTTTTTTGATGCCCCTAAGCAATTATAATTTTGAAAACTCGTGGCATTTTATGTTTTCTGGAGCATAGGCCATATGAGCCTGAAATTTTCCCTTCCGCATAAATTCACCTGGGTCGCTTACGACACCCAAAACGTACCCTGGGGTACTTTTGAGCGCGTTTTGCGCTAATAATTACATCAAAATTACCATTACAATTATAATTACGCATTACAATTACAATGATAATTACACATTACAATTACAATTATAATTACACATTACAATTACAATTATAATTACGATTACAAAAACAAATACATTTTGTATTAAACTATTACATCATTACAATGATGTAATGGTAGAAATCATGGTGGCAGGTGCAAAGCAATGCATTGCTTTGGTGCCAAATACGGCACTAACGGCACCACCATGTACGCAACTATTTTTCCAAATTTACCATGTTTGAGCGTCTATAACGAGCAAGATTGCGCAAGGTTGTTAGAGCAACGCATTGTATCCGAAGTAACTCGAGGTGCTTTTTACGGCTGTTTAGGTTTCATCTCTCCCTAGCGTTATCTTCATTGTTGATTTTCTACTTCAAAATTCAAAAAATCTAACGAAGTTTGTGTGATATAAGAAGTCGACAAAACCGGACCTTCGTAATCCGGGAAGTTATTAGCCCTGAAATAGATTCAATGAAGTCTCTGCTCGGTGTTATAAAACTTATTTGAACTGACAGGTTCCGATTGTCCCGTATGCTTCATGTTTTAATAACATCACACATTCTGCCAGCTCACTGGCTCTGTGCGGAAGACGCCACTTTTACCGCAAGTTTCAGTGTCATAAGGCATTCAAATCGATAAAACATGGGGATTTTCGAAAAAATACAGACAATTTTCAATTGGTATCCGTAAGAAAAAAATGAGATTCCGAAAACATGCTACTTGGACTGACTTTGGACTGACTTTTGGATGGACTTTATGCGGGCTAAATTTGCAAATTCACCACTGCGCAATGGTCCAAGTAGACCGAAGCGGCCTTATCCTAACCAAAAGAGAGGAAAAGGTGGATTTAGGCAGGTTGCGGAGAAGGGTGGGTGGATTTAAATGTTTCATGTGTGCATTGTAATGTATTGAATACCTGTATGTTGAAAATTCATGTGGAGAACATTTTTTTTTTAATGAGTCGAGAACACTAAATAGGTCACCGTTCGGGGCCAACTAATCTACCGATTTCAATGCACTTTTTCAAATACTTGTTGATTATTGCATGCCTTCATGATAAATAATAATGCGAAGGGAGGCTAATTTTAGCTCGGATAGTGAATTCGTTATCGAGTACTTGCTAAGTACCGACCGTTATAAGCGTGGAACGCTTGTCAACTTTAACTTGAAATAACTTCGACTAGTGACAATTTTTGAAAAATGTGATTGGATTTACTTATAAGTTGAGTGCTTCTTCCCACTTTTGTGGTAAAGGTCATTAATTCCCTTTAAACAATGCACTTAAAGGAAATAGTTCACCTTCAACATGGGTTTTGAACTGAAATAGCAGTTTTGTAGCCCGTGTTGAGAAATCCTTATCTGGAACTTTTCTTCGCTGAAAAGACTCTCCAGCCGAAGATATTTGACTTTTTGGCGAAGGAATACGGCGCATATATGATGTACCGTACCGTCTGAAAGTGCCAGCACTGCCATGGAGCATGCGCAGACCAATAACGCACACCATAAAATAAATAATTTACAACCTTCTGTCCTGAATTGGCAGGATGTAGGACCATTTTTAAGAAGAAAAAAAGAAACTGTATTAAAAAATATAATAAAATCGTGTTCTGAAAAAAAATCCGAAGGTGAACTATTTCCTTTAAAGGAAATAGTTCACCTTCAACATGGGTTTTGAACTGAAATAGCAGTTTTGTAGCCCGTGTTGAGAAATCCTTATCTGGAACTTTCTTGGCTGAAAAGACTCTCCAGCCGAAGATATTTGACTTTTTGGCGAAGGAAAACGGCGCATATATGATGTACCGTACCATCTGAAAGTGCCAGCACTGCCATGGAGCATGCGCAGACCAATAACGCACACCATACAATCAATAATTTACAACCTTCTGTCCTGAATTGGCGCGATGTAGGACCATTTTTAAAAATAAAAAAAGAAACTGTATTAAGAAATATAATAAAATCGTGTTCTGAAAAATTTCCGAAGGTGAACTATTTCCTTTAATGACAGCTTTCACCGCTAATGCCTTTCATATTGAGTCGTCTCACTCCCTGATCATGCCTACCCAGGGGTGCAGCCAGGATTTTGCGACTGGGGGGGGGGGGGGGGGGGGGGGGGTGGCGGGGGGGGGGGGGGGGGTCTATCCGAAGTGGGCCCCTTAGCATTGGCTGATGCCCCCCCCCCATCCCACCCCCAACAACAAATGTTTAGTTCCACTCCATTTGAGACCACTCCCACTGCATGTTACACTGTTCAGGGTTTTATCAGGGCTGAAATGTGCCGTTTCTGAGTCCACGATGGGCCCCTTTGAGACCCGAGATGGGCCCCTCTGAGCCGCGATATTGGGTGTGTGTGTGTGGGGGGGGGGGGGGTGCTTTAGCCCCAAAGCACCCCCTGGCTGCGCCCCTGTGCCTATCCCATTTTTGGTTCTTGATATGCGGACTTTTCCTAGTCTAAACCATTGAATTCGTCAACATACATGGAATATTACCATTCAGTATTTCCAAACTATGGTTTCAAACAGCATTCCGCAAATAGCTAACAGTGCATCATGTATTATGCTGATCATGAGTACCTGCCTACTTATTCAGCCCCCAGGAAGTACATCAGTCACACCCTCAAACACGTTTGATATTGGTAGATTGTATTGACATTCAAATGATTTCCATATCATCATACATCATATATCATCATACATCATACTCAATTCTTAATGTGCCAAGGCTAAAATGTTAACACATTTACCTTACCACACTTTCCACAAATTAACTGCATCGAAGTAAGTTATGATTACACTGCACATGCACTCCATTATTTATAACGTCTGTTGTCTGACTGCATTTCTCGTGTCAGGTTTCCCCACAAAAACGGCTCTGTAATTAACGACCCGACAGACACACGACACCGTATTGCACGCGAAGAACGCCTGCCACAGATCATCAGTTCGAACCACACGCACCGCGACCAGCCATGGCCAGAGACACACTGCACACCTTATCAAGCTTACATTTTCCAGACGCAATCACTGTCACGCCTTCCCAAAAGGGTATGCCCACTGTCCAAAGTATTTCATAGTTAATTCCTCTCTTCCATTGTCTCTATGACCTATACCCTACCCCCTGCTGTCGCCTGTCCCGCCAGCCACCAGCCGGCGCCACCTCTGCTATGACCTACCCCTGCCTATATCGCCAGCCCCGCCAGCCACCAGCCGGCGCCACCTGCGCTATGACCTACCCCTGCCCATATCGCCAGCCCCGCCAGCCACCAGCCGGCGCCACCTCCGCTATTACCTACCCCTGCCAATATCGCCAGCCCCTCCAGCCACCAGCCGGCGCCACCTCCGCTATGACCTACCCCTGCCAATATCGCCAGCCCCGCCAGCCACCAGCCGGCGCCACCTGCGCTATGACCTACCCCTGCCCATATTGCCAGCACCGCCAGCCACCAGCCGGCGCCACCTGCGCTATGACCTACCCCTGCCCATATCGCCAGCCCCGCCAGCCACCAGCCGGCGCCACCTGCGCTATGACCTACCCCTGCCCATATCGCCAGCCCCGCCAGCCACCAGCCGGCGCCACCTGCGCTATGACCTACCCCTGCCCATATCGCCAGCCCCGCCAGCCACCAGCCGGCGCCACCTGCGCTATGACCTACCCCTGCCCATATCGCCAGCCCCGCCAGCCACCAGCCGGCGCCACCTGCGCTATGACCTACCCCTGCCCATATCGCCAGCCCCGCCAGCCACCAGCCGGCGCCACCTGCGCTATGACCTACCCCTGTCCATATCGCCAGCCCCGCCAGCCACCAGCCGGCGCCACCTCCGCTATGACCTACCGCTGCAAATATCGCCAGCCCCGCCAGCCACCAGCCGGCGCCACCTCCGCTATTACCTACCCCTGCCCATATCGCCAGCCCCGCCAGCCACCAGCCGGCGCCACCTCCGCTATGACCTACCCCCTGCTGTCGCCAGCCCCGCCAGCCACCAGCCGGCGCCACCTCCGCTATTACCTACCCCTGCCCATATCGCCAGCCCCGCCAGCCACCAGCCGGCGCCACCTGCGCTATGACCTACCCCTGCCCATATCGCCAGCCCCGCCAGCCACCAGCCGGCGCCACCTCCGCTATGACCTACCCCCTGCTGTCGCCAGCCCCGCCAGCCACCAGCCGGCGCCACCTGCGCTATGACCTACCCCTGCCTATATCGCCAGCCCCGCCAGCCACCAGCCGGCGCCACCTCCGCTATGACCTACCCCTGCCAATATCGCCAGCCCCGCCAGCCACCAGCCGGCGCCACCTCCGCTATGACCTACCCCTGCCAATATCGCCAGCCCCGCCAGCCACCAGCCGGCGCCACCTCCGCTATGACCTACCCCCTGCTGTCGCCAGCCCCGCCAGCCACCAGCCGGCGCCACCTGCGCTATGACCTACCCCTGCCCATATCGCCAGCCCCGCCAGCCACCAGCCGGCGCCACCTGCGCTATGACCTACCCCTACCCATATCGCCAGCCCCGCCAGCCACCAGCCGGCGCCACCTGCGCTATGACCTACCCCTGCCCATATCGCCAGCCCCGCCAGCCACCAGCCGGCGCCACCTGCGCTATGACCTACCCCTACCCATATCGCCAGCCCCGCCAGCCACCAGCCGGCGCCACCTGCGCTATGACCTACCCCTGCCCATATCGCCAGCCCCGCCAGCCACCAGCCGGCACCACCTGCGCTATGACCTACCCCCTGCTGTCGCCAGCCCCGCCAGCCACCAGCCGGCGCCACCTGCGCTATGACCTACCCCCTGCTGTCGCCAGCCCCGCCAGCCACCAGCCGGCGCCACCTCCGCTATGACCTACCCCTGCTGTCGCCAGCCCCGCCAGCCACCAGCCGGCGCCACCTGCGCTATGACCTACTCCCTGCTGTCGCCAGCCCCGCCAGCCACCAGCCGGCGCCACCTCCGCTATGACCTACCCCTGCTGTCGCCAGCCCCGCCAGCCACCAGCCGGCGCCACCTCCGCTATGACCTACCCCTGCTGTCGCCAGCCCCGCCAGCCACCAGCCGGCGCCACCTCCGCTATGACCTACCCCTGCTGTCGCCAGCCCCGCCAGCCACCAGCCGGCGCCACCTCCGCTATGACCTACCCCTGCCCATATCGCCAGCCCCGCCAGCCACCAGCCGGCGCCACCTGCGCTATGACCTACCCCTTGCTGTCGCCAGCCCCGCCTGCCACCAGCCGGCGCCACCTGCGCTATGACCTACCCCCTGCTGTCGCCAGCCCCGCCAGCCACCAGCCGGCGCCACCTGCGCTATGACCTACCCCTGCTGTCGCCAGCCCCGCCAGCCACCAGCCGGCGCCACCTGCGCTATGACCTACCCCTGCCTATATCGCCAGCCCCGCCAGCCACCAGCCGGCGCCACCTCCGCTATGACCTACCCCTGCTGTCGCCAGTCCCGCCAGCCACCAGCCGGCGCCACCTGCGCTATGACCTACCCCTGCCCATATCGCCAGCCCCGCCAGCCACCAGCCGGCGCCACCTCCGCTATGACCTACCCCTGCTGTCGCCAGTCCCGCCAGCCACCAGCCGGCGCCACCTGCGCTATGACCTACCCCTGCCCATATCACCAGCCCCGCCAGCCACCAGCCGGCGCCACCTGCGCTATGACCTACCCCTGCCCATATCGCCAGCCCCGCCAGCCACCAGCCGGCGCCACCTGCGCTATGACCTACCCCTGCCCATATCGCCAGCCCCGCCAGCCACCAGCCGGCGCCACCTGCGCTATGACCTACCCCTGCCCATATCGCCAGCCCCGCCAGCCACCAGCCGGCGCCACCTGCGCTATGACCTACCCCTGCCCATATCGCCAGCCCCGCCAGCCACCAGCCGGCGCCACCTGCGCTATGACCTACCCCTGCCCATATCGCCAGCCCCGCCAGCCACCAGCCGGCGCCACCTGCGCTATGACCTACCCCTGCCCATATCGCCAGCCCCGCCAGCCACCAGCCGGCGCCACCTCCGCTATGACCTACCCCCTGCTGTCGCCAGCCCCGCCAGCCACCAGCCGGCGCCACCTGCGCTATGACCTACCCCTGCTGTCGCCAGTCCCGCCAGCCACCAGTCGGCGCCACCTGCGCTATGACCTACCCCTGCTGTCGCCAGCCCCGCCAGCCACCAGCCGGCGCCACCTGCGCTATGACCTACCCCTGCCCATATCGCCAGCCCCGCCAGCCACCAGCCGGCGCCACCTGCGCTATGACCTACCCCTGCCCATATCGCCAGCCCCGCCAGCCACCAGCCGGCGCCACCTCCGCTATGACCTACCCCTGCTGTCGCCAGCCCCGCCAGCCACCAGCCGGCGCCACCTGCGCTATGACCTACCCCCTGCTGTCGCCAGCCCCGCCAGCCACCAGCCGGCGCCACCTGCGCTATGACCTACCCCTGCCCATATCGCCAGCCCCGCCAGCCACCAGCCGGCGCCACCTGCGCTATGACCTACCCCTGCCAATATCGCCAGCCCCGCCAGCCACCAGCCGGCACCACCTGCGCTATGACCTACCCCTGCCCATATCGCCAGCCCCGCCAGCCACCAGCCGGCGCCACCTGCGCTATGACCTACCCCTGCCAATATCGCCAGCCCCGCCAGCCACCAGCCGGCGCCACCTGCGCTATGACCTACCCCTGCCCATATCGCCAGCCCCGCCAGCCACCAGCCGGCGCCACCTGCGCTATGACCTACCCCTGCCCATATCGCCAGCCCCGCCAGCCACCAGCCGGCGCCACCTGCGCTATGACCTACCCCTGCCCATATCGCCAGCCCCGCCAGCCACCAGCCGGCGCCACCTGCGCTATGACCTACCCCTGCCCATATCGCCAGCTCCGCCAGCCACCAGCCGGCGCCACCTGCGCTATGACCTACCCCTGCCCATATCGCCAGCCCCGCCAGCCACCAGCCGGCGCCACCTGCGGTATGACCTACCCCTGCCCATATCGCCAGCCCCGCCAGCCACCAGCCGGCGCCACCTGCGCTATGACCTACCCCTGCCCATATCGCCAGCCCCGCCAGCCACCAGCCGGCGCCACCTGCGCTATGACCTACCCCTGCCCATATCGCCAGCCCCGCCAGCCACCAGCCGGCGCCACCTGCGCTATGACCTACCCCTGCCCATATCGCCAGCCCCGCCAGCCACCAGCCGGCGCCACCTGCGCTATGACCTACCCCTGCCCATATCGCCAGCCCCGCCAGCCACCAGCCGGCGCCACCTGCGCTATGACCTACCCCTGCCCATATCGCCAGCCCCGCCAGCCACCAGCCGGCGCCACCTCCGCTATGACCTACCCCCTGCTGTCGCCAGCCCCGCCAGCCACCAGCCGGCGCCACCTGCGCTATGACCTACCCCTGCTGTCGCCAGTCCCGCCAGCCACCAGCCGGCGCCACCTGCGCTATGACCTACCCCTGCTGTCGCCAGCCCCGCCAGCCACCAGCCGGCGCCACCTGCGCTATGACCTACCCCTGCCCATATCGCCAGCCCCGCCAGCCACCAGCCGGCGCCACCTGCGCTATGACCTACCCCTGCCCATATCGCCAGCCCCGCCAGCCACCAGCCGGCGCCACCTCCGCTATGACCTACCCCTGCTGTCGCCAGCCCCGCCAGCCACCAGCCGGCGCCACCTGCGCTATGACCTACCCCCTGCTGTCGCCAGCCCCGCCAGCCACCAGCCGGCGCCACCTGCGCTATGACCTACCCCTGCCCATATCGCCAGCCCCGCCAGCCACCAGCCGGCGCCACCTGCGCTATGACCTACCCCTGCCCATATCGCCAGCCCCGCCAGCCACCAGCCGGCGCCACCTGCGCTATGACCTACCCCTGCCCATATCGCCAGCCCCGCCAGCCACCAGCCGGCGCCACCTCCGCCGTTCAGGCAGACTCATGTCGAGCAGCTCCTCCTGTCGTCTCCTCCGCGCCTGCCTGCCGCCCAGGAGCTGGAGCATGTCGAGCAGCTGACTCCGCGCCTGCCTCCTCCGCGCCTGCCTGCCGCCCAGGAGCTGGAGCAGAGTCGCCAGCAGCGGGTCCTCCTGCTCCCTCTGCACTTCACTCCCCACCGGCGGCTCCAGAGCAGTCTCCACAGCGTCGCCCTCATCGCCTTCCCCAGCGGTGTCGACGGCGTCCCCAGCTTCCCCAGCAGCTTCTACAACGGCGCGGCGCGCCTCGATCTCGCCTCGCAGCTCGCTGGCCAGCTCGGCGTACAGCGGGGAGCGGTGGCCAGCGCGCAGTGCGGCCAGCGATAGCTCGGCCAGCGGCTCCAGCTGGGCAGCCAGCACCGCTGGGCTGACGAACTCGGCAAACACCCGCGTCACCAGCTCAGAGTGCAGGGTGGTGGACTCCGGGGGACGCGCCGTGGAGGGGTCAGAGGGGGAAGAGGAGGCGGAGGAGGGGTCAGAGGGGACAGAAGGTGCATAGGGGTCAGAGGGGTCAGAGGAGTCAGAGGGGGAAGAGGGGGAAGAGGGGGAAGAGGAGGGGTCAGATGGGGAAGAGGGGTCAGAGAGGTCAGAGGGATCAGAGGGATCAGAGGGATCAGAGGGATCAGAGGAATCAGAGGAATCAGAGGAATCAGAGGGATCAGAGAGGTCAGAGAGGTCAGAGTGGGAAGAGGGGGAAGAGGGGGAAGAGGGGGAAGAGGGGGACGATGAGGCGGAGGAGGGGTCAGAGGGGTCAGAGGGGTCAGAGGGGTCAGAGGGGTCAGAGGGGTCAGAGGGGTCAGAGGGGTCAGAGGGGTCAGAGGTGTCAGAGGTGTCAGAGGTGTCAGAGGTGTCAGAGGTGTCAGAGGTGTCAGAGGTGTCAGAGGTGTCAGAGGTGTCAGAGGGGTCAGAGGGGTCAGAGAGGCCAGAGAGGCCAGAGAGGCCAGAGAGGCCAGAGAGGCCAGAGAGGCCAGAGAGGCCAGAGAGGCCAGAGAGGCCAGAGAGGCCAGAGAGGGCAGTGGGGCCAGAGGAGTCAGAGGAGTCAGAGGAGTCAGAGGAGTCAGATGAGTCAGAGGAGTCAGAGGAGTCAGAGGAGTCAGAGGAGTCAGAGGAGTCAGAGGAGTCAGAGGAGTCAGAGGAGTCAGAGGAGTCAGAGGAGACGGAGGAGGGGTCAGAGGGGTCAGAGGGGTCAGAGGGGTCAGAGGGGTCAGAGGGGTCAGAGGGGTCAGAGGGGTCAGAGGGGTCAGAGGGGTCAGAGGGGTCAGAGGGGTTAGAGGGGTCAGAGGGGTCAGAGGAGGCGGAGGAGGCGGAGGAGGCGGAGGAGGCGGAGGAGGCGGAGGAGGCGGAGGAGGGGTCAGAGGGGGTGGTGGGGGTGGTGGGGGTGGAGGAGATGGCAGGTGAGAAGGTGGAGGGGTCAGATGAAGTGGAGGGGTTGGCCGAATTGGATTGGTCAGTGTTGGATGAGTCGGATGAGCTGGATTGATCGGTATTTAATGAGCTGGCTGAGTGGGATGGATCATTATCGAATGAGTCTGCCGTGCTAGATGGGATGGTGTTGGGCGAATCAGCAACGGCAGATAGGTCATCCATGTCTGAAGAACCGGCCATGGAGGAGGGCTCTGTATTGTCCAAGGAAGCATCAGAGGGACCGCTGAAGGTGCTTAAGGGAGGAGTGAAGCCATTCGAATGACTGGTGGAGGTGCCACTGGAGCTCCCTAAGACATTAGAAGAACTGCCTGCGACATCAGCAGAACCGCCTGAGATATTAGGAGAATCGCCTGAGACATCAGGAGGGCTGCCTGAGATATCAGAAGAGCTCCCTGAGGAAATAGGAGGGACGCCTGAGACATTCGAGATTTCATCTGAGACAATAGAGTTGGTTGGGAAATTTGAGGAGTCAACTGCGTCGCTGAATGCGCTGGCAGATGCTTCAGAAAAACTGCTGGATCCTGCCTCCACGTCGGTAAATGATACCGTTCCCACTTCGCTGCCAATCGGCAGGACACTGGACGATATAGATGTCGCGTCAGTCGCCTCACCAGATGTCGCGTCAGTCGTCTGCCCTGCAGAAGCTAGCACCTGGGCGCTACCAGCTTCTGCACCTGTTATTTGCTGCTGCGAAGTGCCGGTGAGAGGCGCGTTCGCCTGTCCTGCCGTGTCCTTTGACGATTCCCCTGGGAGAGTTCCGTCTGGGGTGACATTTGGGCCAGCGGTCAATGGGGAGACCCCGTTAGAGACCGCAGCGGAAGATTCTGTGGATGGCAGGCCAGACTCGGCGTTGTTCGATGAGAGGTCGGCCTGCTGCGTTCCCGTGTCACCGAGAGTGCTGATCGCAGGTTCACCAGAGCTGGGCTCTTCCCCCGGTGACACCTGTTGAACGAAAGGCGTCGGTGGATCGGTCTGACCAGGGCTGCCCAGTGTCCCTGTCTGGTCAGGACTGTCCAGTGGTCCTGTCTGGTCTGGACTGCCCAGTGGTCCCGTCTGGTCAGGGCTGTCCAGTGGTCCTGTCTGGTCAGGACTGTCCAGTGGTTCTGTCTGGTCAGGACTGTCCAGTGGTTGTGTCTTGTCTGGGTCACCCAGTAGTCCTGTCTGGTCTGGACTGTCCAGTGGTCCTGTCTGGTCAGGATTACCCAGTAGTCCTGTCTGGTCTGGACTGTCCAGTGGTCCTGTCTGGTCAGGGCTGTCCAGTGGTTCTGTCTGGTCAGGGCTGTCCAGTGGTCCTGTCTGTCCAGGGCTGTCCAGTGGTCCTGTCTGTCCAGGGCTGCCCAGTGGTCCTGTCTGGCCAGGGCTGCCCAGTGGTTCTGTCTGGTCAGAGCTGTCCAGTGGTCCTGTCTGTCCAGGGCTGTCCAGTGGTTCTGTCTGGTCAGGATTACCCAGTAGTCCTGTCTGGTCAGGACTGTCCAGTGGTTCTGTCTTGTCAGAATTACCCAGTGGTCCTGTCTGTCCAGGGCTGTCCAGTGGTCCTGTCTGGTCAGGGCTGTCCAGTGGTCCTGTCTGTCCAGGGCTGTCCAGTGGTCCTGTCTGTCCAGGGCTGCCCAGTGGTCCTGTCTGGCCAGGGCTGCGCAGTGGTTCTGTCTGGTCAGGGCTGTCCAGTGGTCCTGGCTGTCCAGGGCTGTCCAGTGGTCCTGTCTGTCCAGGGCTGCCCAGTGGTCCTGTCTGGCCAGGACTGCCCAGTGGTTCTGTCTGGTCAGGGCTGTCCGGTGGTCCTGTCTGTCCAGGGCTGTCCAGTGGTTCTGTCTGGTCAGGATTACCCAGTAGTCCTGTCTGGTCAGGACTGTTCAGTGGTTCTGTCTGGTCAGGATTACCCAGTAGTCCTGTCTGGTCAGAATTACCCACTGGTCCTGTCTGTCCAGGGCTGCCCAGTGGTCCTGTCTGGTCAGGACTGTCCAGTGGTCCTGTCTGGTCAGGACTGCCCAGTGGTCCTGTCTGGTCAGGACTGCCCAGTGGTCCTGTCTGACCAGGGCTGCCCAGTGGTCCTGTCTGGTCAGGGCTATCCAGTAGTCCTGTCTGGTCTGGACTGCCCAGTGGTCCTGTCTGGTCAAGATTACCCAGTAGTCCTGTCTGGTCAGGGCTGTCCAGTGGTCCTGTCTGGTCAAGGCTGTCCAGTGGTCCTGTCTGGTCAGGGCTGTCCAGTGGTCCTGTCGGGACCGGTTTACCCAGTAATCCTGTCTTGTCTGGGTCACCCAGTCCTCCTGTCTGGTCCGGTTTGCCCAGTGGTCCTGTCTCGTCTGGGTCACCCATGAACGTTGCCATGCCTGGAGATGTTGGTAGTACGCCTGGTCCGGGTTGGCCTGCGTCCTTGACAGGAACTGGCACTGGGACAGGTGCGTCGCCCTGAAAACGAAGCAAACGCTCGTCAATAGCCAGTGGTGAAAGGTCAATGGTCAGTAGTTATAGGCCAGGAGAAGACATAAGCGACTGTCATTGCTTTGTACTCAGTAGTGAACGTTGAATGGTCGCAACGTAAGTGATCAATGATTATAAGTCTGCAGATTACCTAATGACCAATTTAACCCGCCATTGGATGGGGGGGGGGGGGCGTTTTTCGCCCCCTGACGAACTTTCGCAATAGCTAAAAAAACAATAGCGCTATGGACATGAAACTTCGGGTACCTTCTCCTGCATCAATTTTACGTCTTCTGAGCAAAAATGAAGCAATTTCGTCGCAAAATTGAGATCTAGCAAATTTAGTGACGTCACTACACGCGAGTTTGACGGAAAAATCAGCTAAACTTTACCAGACCGTACAAATTCCATATTTTGAGCAAAATGCAATACAAAACGTCAAAATATAGCAAATGGCAAGGGCTAGAAAATGGCTATCGGAGTTTTGAAAAGTTTCGATTGACACCCCCCCCCCAAAAAAAAAATGCCCACAAAATCAAACTTTTTCAAAGATATTAAAAAAACACGGAATACATATAAGAGAACCACATATATGCAATTCCGAAACAACATTTCAAAATAATATAATAATTTTTAACTGACTTAACTTCTGGATTCTAAAGTATGGGTAACTCATGATGTATTTCTTAAATTTGTTTTTGTTTTGTTTTTAATAACCAGCTACGAATACATGAATGTCACCTCTGCATTTCTGAGGCAAAACTGGTCCAGAAACATGCATTGTTTTATTTAGATTGATACATTTTGAATTTTGACCTTATGTGACCTCACCTTGACCTGAGCTTGACACTAACTTCACGTAAATGAAGTCAGGTAAATGCATTCAGGTGGTAAAATGACTATCATTATCGAATTATACGTGTAAAATAGCCCATAAAACATATGATGCATGACTTTCGTAGATATTTTGCGCATAGTGACCTTTTGTGACCTGCCTTGACCTTGATTGAACTTTGCCATCAATCCCACTTTAGCTCATGCGATATGTGTATCATACCTTTGAGAGCACTTTGGGCGATCATGATCGCAATCTAAGGCTTTGGATGGAAAGTATGGTCCATACACACAAATATTTCGATTGTTGACCTTTGAAATGACCGTGACCTGACATGTGACCTCAATTTTAAACTTTCAAGTATGATTTCGATTCTTCTGATTCAGAGATTTCGAATGCCGCCTTGCACGTCTCACTGCGATCATTGATTCGGAAGATAACCAGGGGCGAAAAACGCCCCCACCCCCCAGCCAATGGAAGGTGTCTGGAGACCCCAGTCAATGCCGCTAGCCTTCTTCACCTTGAGCCATGACTCCAGTCACGGGGAATTGATGAATAGTGTAAAACTGATTACTCATGAATGATAGATGCTCTAAACGCTGCACAGAGAGGTACTTACCTACTTTTACAGGGTAAATCATGAATACTTGGTGAGGGGTACCATCAGATAGGCTTGGGGGGGGGGGGGGGGGGGGGGTGAGAGAACTTGTAGACAAATGTTAAAAGTCAAAGCAATTATTTCTTATAGTCATAATTATTGCAGTTCAGCCAAAAACTGTCCTTAAGAATGTATACATCGCAATGGTCATGTTCATATTCTCCGTTTTGAAACAGTGTGCACAATATCAACTTTAATTACGATCTTTAATTCGGCTTAAGCTACCCTGATGTTAGCCTAAATGCCAGTAATGGCTATCGTTGTGTGCCCATTTTCGGTTGCATGTGAAAATCGGTGATTGCTCACTCCCATTTCGCAGCATGGGATTTCCCATTTCCATTAGCATTGCCTTCGCCAGCGGCGGCCGCTGTCATGCCTGAAATCCTGTAAACTGAACCACACCGTACCGAACCAACCCGCGTCCACCAGCCGTCCGTCCGTCCGTCCGTCCGTCCGTCCGTCCGTCCGTCCGTCCGTCCGTCCGTCCGTCCGTCCGTCCGTCCGTCCGTCCGTCCGTCCGTCCGTCCGTCCGTCCGTCCGTCCGTCCGTCCGTCCGTCCGTCCGTCCGTCCGTCCGTCCGTCCGTCCGTCCGTCCGTCCGTCCGTCCGTCCGTCCGTCCGTCCGTCCGTCCGTCCGTCCGTCCGTCCGTCCGTCCGTCCGTCCGTCCGTCCGTCCGTCCGTCCGTCCGTCCGTCCGTCCGTCCGTCCGTCCGTCCGTCCGTCCGTCCGTCCGTCCGTCCGTCCGTCCGTCCGTCCGTCCGTCCGTCCGTCCGTCCGTCCGTCCGTCCGTCCGTCCGTCCGTCCGTCCGTCCGTCCGTCCGTCCGTCCGTCCGTCCGTCCGTCCGTCCGTCCGTCCGTCCGTCCGTCCGTCCGTCCGTCCGTCCGTCCGTCCGTCCGTCCGTCCGTCCGTCCGTCCGTCCGTCCGTCCGTCCGTCCGTCCGTCCGTCCGTCCGTCCGTCCGTCCGTCCGTCCGTCCGTCCGTCCGTCCGTCCGTCCGTCCGTCCGTCCGTCCGTCCGTCCGTCCGTCCGTCCGTCCGTCCGTCCGTCCGTCCGTCCGTCCGTCCGTCCGTCCGTCCGTCCGTCCGTCCGTCCGTCCGTCCGTCCGTCCGTCCGTCCGTCCGTCCGTCCGTCCGTCCGTCCGCCCGCGTGTGTGGGCGTGGGCGTGGGCGTGGGTGTGTGCGGGTGGGTGCGCGTGGGTGCGCATGGGTGTGCGTGTGTGTGTGTGTGTGTGTGTGTGTGTGTGTGTGTGTGTGTGTGTGTGTCAATAGTGGAGCGCAGTTACTAGAGCCTGCAGCCGAGGCGTCGCGGTGGACCAGCAGGGAGGGTCTGTCCAGTGCCCGCCGATACCGCGGAATGTGGGAACCTGCCGTCTGCTCAGGCGGTCTGGACGGAGCGAGAGCCACCCGTTCGGGACAGGTGTACCGAGTGAGCCACGAACACCGCTCCAATAGCGTGGCTATAGCGAGCTAAGACCAGGTCCGCTCGGGCGGTGTGGCTGAACGAGAACCTCCCGCGCAGACTGAGTTGCAGGAGTGAACCAAACGCGGCACGGTTACCTTTGTCTCATGTTCTTCTGTGCCCATGGGAGTTGTAGAATTATTGTAGAATTATGGTGCGTTCTTATAATTATTTTTTATCATGTACAGTGGTGGGCAACTTCCGTTACTTCGCTACTCCGTTTGTAACGGAAATACTTTTTTCAGTAACGGAGTAACGATCTCGTTACTTTTCAAAACAGGAAAAGTAACGAGATCGTTACTTCATTACTGAAAAAGTAGTTCCGTTAGTAACGGAGTAGCGGAGTAACCTTGAAGTTGCCCACCATTGCTCATATATTAGTGTTTTATCGTGGTTGAAGAAACTTGTGAACTTGTGCTTACTAATGTCAAACCTGTGCTAATCTTAAACTTGGATACCTGCAATGCGAATTCTGTTCCTCATTTCCAAGGTTGCCAATGCTTACTCCAAGGTTGCCAATGCTTACCTACGGTGTCCGTGCGGTGGGATCAAGAGAAACTACTGGCCACTATTGGACTCAAAACAGCTGAAAGGTAGACTGGGTGGGGATACAATCCCAAAAAAATCCAACACTGTTACATAACTCATCGTATTTCGCTTCCTTGTGCATACATTACGTTTTTAAAATAACATTTCTTGAGTAAAAGTTTGGATTTTCTTTAAATATGAAGAAACGTCTCCATTTCTGCCAATTTCAGTCGTGTATAGGGCCAAAGTCTGATGACCCCCTTGAATCTGCCCCTGCTGCTACCAGTACCTACCGACCGCGCTGTAGCTGTGGTACCGTGACCGAAAGGCGGTCTGCAAACAACCGAATCAGCTAGGATAGCGAGACTCATCCAACTTGTCGTTCCCAGGCACCCCGAAGTTTAATCTCTTTGTCGAACAGAGTGCCTCAGCGTGCGTCGGAAAGGTGGTGTTGTTTAGAAAGGTGGTGTGGTTCAGAAAGGTGTGAAGCGTACGATCTGAGCATCTATACGATTAGCATGTGAATCAGCTTTCAAGAAGTCAAGGA
Source organism: Chirona hameri (assembly GCA_036785665.1). Lineage (NCBI taxonomy): Eukaryota > Metazoa > Arthropoda > Thecostraca > Balanomorpha > Balanidae > Chirona > Chirona hameri. The sequence continues at coordinate 31,676 of JAXIVJ010008609.1, forward strand.
AAGCGTCTTTACTAACGCTCCTGGGTAATGGGTTTGCACTCTTTTGTACGTTTGCGGTTCACTTCGTTTCGCTCAGAAACGCCACCGGTCCGGTTCCCGCTCCATCCGTGTCCCATCCATTCTCATCTTGGTTCAGTCCCGTTCCGTCCCGCTTCCGTAGCGTGTCCGACAGTGTCCGTCCTGTTCCCGGCCTCAGCAGAGTGCTCTTTGTGTTGCAACAGTCAACACCTATACCATCTCACAGGGTTTGTTTTAACATTTTGCATCAGTTGGATTGGTGCCTTGATAGTTGATATTATTGCACTTTTTAATCGTTGTCATTAGTATGTTGAATGTTATTTCTATGAAATATTACCATCGACTGTTATGTAATATATTTGTGTATATTTGGGCGTTCCCATGCCTGTCGTAAAACTCAATTTTAGATTATTCGATTTCGCTAACATGTGGTGAGTACATAAAATTGTTTGAAATTCCCGCTTGCCTTAATCTGGGGATCGCCAAACGGGAATCCGTTTTGAGTGTGGCATGTTTTGGGATTACAATATTACTGGAATAAATGTGTTGGTTTCCCTATGAGGTTTTGCTGAATCAAATAATCAAAACGGCATGATGATATTATGCCGTTTTGATCCTTCTTGTTTGCTTTATTTGTAACTTAAATGTTTGATAAATATGCAAATAATATGCGTGGATATTGGTTGGTCTAATATTAAACTGTGTTTCCCGTTTTTTCAGTTTGTACGTTTCTGGCAGCGTTTTTTTTAACCAGTTTAGGTAATGGATAGAAAATGGTTTTGCAGCTCGTACTAGGTGCTCATTACGCGCCCTACTAAGACTCGGTATCAACACCACACGTCGACGAACATTTTTCACACAATATATATTGTGTGAAAAAATGTCATCCTTCTACTCACACTGCAGTTAGGCTGAAGAGGAGAGCAAAGCAGGCCACCACACATGGGTTACAGACAGACAGACATCGTGTATCTCTTCAAATGGTTACAAACTCAATAGACAAGTGGTGCACGTCTGATGCCGCAACATGAACCAAATTTGAATTTCCAAATTTGATAGTATTTAGCTATGCTCGCCATTCCCGTCCCCGTCCCGTTCCCGTCCCGTTCCCGTCCCGTTCCCGTCCCGTTCCCGTCCCGTTCCCGTCCCGTTCCCGTCCCGTTCCCGTCCCGTTCCCGTTCCGTTCCCGTCCCGTTCCCGTCCCGTTCCCGTCTCGTTCCCGTCTCGTTCCCGTCCCGTTCCCGTCCAGTTCCCGTCCCGTTCCCGTCTTGTCCCCGTCTCCCGTATCCTGAATGATACCTGTCTGGGCAAGGTCGTCATGGTTTCCATTTATTTTAACTAAGTGCCTTTTTTAATGATCACCCATATTATCAAATGCTATTTTTAATAACATGTAAACAAATGGAAATGTAAATTTAATATATTTCGAACAAGAATATAGCAATTTGATAGACTATTTTATTGTGAGCTATATAGTAGCTCAGTCTATTAAGTCGTATGTTAAACATATAACACTAGAATTGTAGTGCATTAAGCCCAGTCTATTTTATCTCGTGCTATGCATAGCCCAGTCTATTTTCAGTTACTTGAGTCTTGACATATCGCAATAAACTTTAACCTAAAAACTCGACTTTTGACGGTTGTTTTCGTAAACCCTTATTTTTCAAGAACAAACTTAAACCACGCCCTCACTCTGACACCATTTCCGGATGGCGTGTTATGATCCCATTATCGTCCCTCCGTTCCCATGTGTGGAATTGATGTCAGAGAAGGTGTTGAATATTTGGTGAACGATACCGGCAGTACCTCGTCAACGAGGTATCGCGAAATGTCGGAGGTGGAGCGTCAAAAATAGCCACCAGTACGTCGTATGCTGAACAATAAACATACAACGCTAGAATTGCCGTGCATTAAGTGCTCAAGTCCCAACTGGTTGAATATTGCTACAAAGTTTAACTAAAACCTGTCAAAATGTCGTTTGCTTTCAATGCATGACACCAACTACTACACTATTAGCTTACCGACGGGCTTGAGCTCGAGCTCGAACTTGAGCTGGAGGAGCTTGAGCTGGAGCTGAGACTTGCGAGCTGCTGCTCGAGGTAGGCGATCCTGTCATCTCTGTCGATGGCCGTCCGCTGGGCGATCATCAGAGTGGTGGCGATCATCTGCACAGACAGGGAGAAGGATCAGCGTGATGGGCGGCATGGCCGACCCACTGCCGCTGCTGCTGCTGCTGCCGCTTGCTGCTGCCGCTGCTGCTGCCGCTGCCGCTGCCGCTGCCGCTGCCGCTGCCGCTGCCGCTGCCGCTGCGCTGCCGCTGCCGCTGCCGCTACCGCTGCCGCTGCCGCTGCCGCTGCCGCTGCCCGCTGCCGCTGCCGCTGCCGCTGCCGCTGCCGCTGCCGCTGCCGCTGCCGCTGCCGCTGCCGCTGCCGCTCGCCGCTGCTGCTGCTGCTGCTGCTGCTGCTGCTGCTGCTGCCACGCTCAGATGGCACTTGGGGTCTGCAGAATGTGCGGGGCAGTGTGCTGACAGTACCTGTTCGCGCTTCGCCGTCCCACTCGCACAGAGTCTGTGCCGCACGACCCACGCGCAGTCCCTCTTCTACACCGTATTGCACGCTCAACTGATACTGTCTGCTCTTCTCGCACAGCCTCTGTGCCACACGTTCAATGTATAACCGGCCAGTCCCCAAACACAATCTCTGGTTTCAGCACGGCCGGCCCCAGAAGTACAATGCCCGCACCGCTGACAGCCCCACACGCGTGTCCGCCGCGCAGTGTCAGTACGGCACCGTCCCGTGTGCGCACGGGTCACCGTCACCGTCTCTCTCTCTCTCTCTGCGCGTGTGGAGAGGTGTGTCCGGTGCCGCCAGACGCGGTCACTACCTGTGGACGACGGCGATCGGCCCGCCACCGGTGTCCAGGCTGGTAGGCCAGAGGGACACAGGTTGTGCTGGTAGTGAGGAAGGTTCCCTAGAGTCACTGGTAGGCCAGTGGGACACAGGTGTGCTGGAAGGCTCCCTAGAGTCACTGGTAGGCCAGTGGGACACAGGTGTGCTGGTAGTGGGAAGGTTCCCTAGAGTCACTGGTAGGCCAGTGGGACACAGGTGTGCTGGTAGGTTCCCTAGAGTCACTGGTAGGCCAGTGGGACACAGGTGTGCTGGTAGTGGGAAGGCTCCCTAGAGTCACTGGTAGGCAGTGGGACACAGGTGTGCTGGAAGGTTCCTAGAGTCACTGGTATGCCAGTAGAACACAGGTGTGCTGGTAGTGGGAAGGCTCCCTAGAGTCACTGTATGCCAGTGGGACACAGGTGTGTTTGTAGTGGGAAGGTTCCCTAGAGTCACTGGTATGCCAGTGGGACACAGGTGTGCTGGTTGTGGGAAGGTTCCCTAGAGTCACTGTAGGCCAGTGGGACACAGGTGTGCTGGTAGTGGGAAGGCTCCCTAGAGTCACTGGTTAGGCCAGTGGGACACAGGTGTGCTGGTAGTGGGAAGGTCCCCTAGAGTCACTAGTAGGCCAGTGGGACACAGGTGTGCTGGTAGTGGGAAGGTTCATTAGAGTCACTGGTATGCCAGTTGGGACACAGGTGTGCTGGAAGGTTCCCTAGAGTCACTGGTAGGCCAGTAGGACACAGGTGTGCTGGTAGTGGGAAGGCTCCCCTAGAGTCACTGGTAGGCCAGTGGGACACAGGTGTGCTGGTAGGTTCCCTAGAGTCACTGTAGGCCAGTGGGACACAGGTGTGCTGGAAGGTTCCCTAGAGTCACTGGTAGGCCAGTGGGACACAGGTGTGCTGGAAGGTTCCCTAGAGTCACTGGTAGGCCAGTGGACACAGGTGTGCTGGTAGTGGGAAGGTTCCCTAGAGTCACTGTAGGCCAGTGGGACACAGGTGTGCTGGGTAGTGGGGAAGGTTCCCTAGAGTCACTGGTAGGCCAGTGGGACACAGGTGTGCTGGTAGTGCGAAGGTTCCCTAGAGTCACTGGTATGCCAGTGGGACACAGGTGTGCTGGAAGGTTCCCTAGAGTCACTGGCAGGCCAGTGGGACACAGGTGTGCTGGAAGGCTCCCTAGAGTCACTGGTAGGCCAGTGGGACACAGGTGTGCTGTAGTGGGAAGGTCCCTAGAGTCACTGCTAGGTCAGTGGGACCACAGGTGTGCTGGTAGTGGGAAGGTTCATTAGAGTCACTGGTATGCCAGTGGGACACAGTGTGCTGGAAGGTTCCTAGAGTCACTGGTAGGCCAGTAGGACACAGGTGTGCTGGTAGTGGGAAGGCTCCCTAGAGTCACTGGTAGGCCAGTGGGACACAGGTGTGCTGGTAGGTTCCTAGAGTCACTGGTAGGCCAGTGGGACACAGGTGTGCTGGAAGGTTCCCTAGAGTCACTGGTAGGCCAGTGGGACACAGGTGTGCTGGAAGGTTCCTCAGAGGTCACTGGTAGGCCAGTGGGACACAGGTGTGCTGGTAGTGGGAAGGTTCCCTAGAGTCACTGGTAGGCCAGTGGGACACAGGTGTGCTGGTAGTGGGGAAGGTTCCCTAGAGTCACTGGTAGGCCAGTGGGACACAGGTGTGCTGGTAGTGCGAAGGTTCCCTAGAGTCACTGGTATGCCAGTGGGACACAGGTGTGCTGGAAGGTTCCCTAGAGTCACTGGCAGGCCAGTGGGACACAGGTGTGCTGGAAGGCTCCCTAGAGTCACTGGTAGGCCAGTGGGACACAGGTGTGGCTGGTAGTGGAAGGTTCCCTAGAGTCACTGCTAGGTCAGTGGGACACCAGGTGTGCTGGTAGTGGGAAGGTTCCCTAGAGTCACTGGTAGGCCAGTGGGACACAGGTGTGCTGGAAGGTTCCCTAGAGTCACTGGTAGGCCAGTGGGACACAGGTGTGCTGGTAGTGGGGAAGGTTCCCTAGAGTCACTGGTAGGCCAGTGGGACACAGGTGTGCTGGTAGTGGGAAGGTTCCCTAGAGTCACTGGTAGGCCAGTGGGACACAGGTGTGCTGGTAGTGCGAAGGTTCCCTAGAGTCACTGGTATGCCAGTGGGACACAGGTGTGCTGGAAGGTTCCCTAGAGTCACTGTAGGCCAGTGGGACACAGGTGTGCTGGAAGGCTCCTAGAGTCACTGGTAGGCCAGTGGGACACAGGTGTGCTGGTAGTGGGAAGGTTCCCTGGAGTCACTGCTAGGTCAGTGGGACACAGGTGTGCTGGTAGTGGAAGGTTCCCTAGAGTCACTGCTAGGTCAGTGGGACACAGGTGTGCTGGTAGTGGGAAGGTTCCCTAGAGTCACTGGTAGGCCAGTGGGACACAGGTGTGTTGGTAGTGGGAAGGTTACCTAGAGTCACTGGTATGCCAGTGGGACACAGGTGTGCTGGTAGTGGAAGGTTCCCTAGAGTCACTAGTATGCCAGTGGGACACAGGTGTGCTGGAAGGTTCCCTAGAGTCACTGGTAGGCCAGTAGGACACAGGTGTGCTGGTAGTGGGAAGGCTCCCTAGAGTCACTGGTAGGCCAGTGGACACAGGTGTGCTGGTAGGTTCCCTAGAGTCACTGGTAGGCCAGTGGGACACAGGTGTGCTGGAAGATTCCCTAGAGTCACTGGTAGGCCAGTGGGACACAGGTGTGCTGGAAGGTTCCCTAGAGTCACTGGTAGGCCAGTGGGACACAGGTGTGCTGGTAGTGGGAAGGTTCCCTAGAGTCACTGGTAGGCCAGTGGGACACAGGTGTGCTGGTAGTGGGAAGGTTCCCTAGAGTCACTGGTAGGCCAGTGGGACACAGGTGTGCTGGTAGTGGGAAGGTTCCCTAGTCACTGGTAGGCCAGTGGGACACA
>JAXIVJ010008609.1:45000-54794 GCA_036785665.1 Chirona hameri
AGAGCGAGAGAGCGCGAGAGCGAGAGATCGAGAGAGCGTGAGAGCGAGAGGGGAGGCGAGAGAGCGAGAGAGCGAAAGAGCGAGAGACGAGGGAGAGAGCGAGAGAGCGAGCGAGAGGCGAGAGAGCGAGAGGAGCGGGAGCGAGAGAGGAGGAGCGAGAGAGCGAGAGAGCGAGAGAGCGAGAGAGCGAGAGAGCGAGTGAGAGCGAGAGAGCGATGAGAGCGAGAGGGGAGCCTGAGAGAGCGAGAGAGCGAGAGAGCGGAGAGAGCGAGGAGAGCGAGAGAGCGAGAGAGGCGAGAGAGCGAAGAGAGCGAGAGAGCGAGAGAGCGAGAGAGGAGAGAGGAGCGAGAGAGGCGAGAGGAGCGAGAGAGCGAAGAGAGCGAGAGAGCGAGAGTGCGAGAGAGGGGGGCGAGAGAGCGAAAGGGAGGAGCGAGAGAGCCGAGAGAGCGAGAGAGCAGATTGAGACGAGAGCGAGGAGAGGAGAGCGGAGAGAGCTGAGAGAGCGAGGAGAGCGAGATAGCGAGAGAGCGTGAGGCGGAGAGAGCGAAGAGCAGAGAGCGATGAGAGCGAGAGAGCGAGAGAGCGAGAGAGCGAAGAGCGAGAGAGCGAAGAGCGAGAGAGCGAGAGAGCGAGAGAGGCGAGAGAGCGAAGAGCGGAGAGAGCGAGAGAGCGAAGAGAGAGAGCGAGAGAGCCCCGAGAGAGCGAGATGCGAGAAGCGAAGTCGAGAGAGCGAGAGAGCGAGAGAGCGAGAGAGCGAGGAGAGCGAGAGAGCGACTGAGAGCGAGAGAGCGATAGACGAGAAGCGAGAGAGCTAGATCGAGAGCGAGAGAGCGATGAGAGCGACTGAGAGCGTGAGAGCCGAGAGAGCGAGAGCGAGAGCGTGAGAGCGAACGAGAGAGCGAGAGAGCGAGAGAGCGAGAGAGCTGAGAGAGGCGAGAGATCGAGATCGAGAGAGCGTATGAGAGGCGAGAGAGCGAGAGAGCGAGACGGGAGAGCGAGGAGAGCGATGAGAGCGAGAGAGCGAGAGAGCGAGAGAGAGCGAGAAGAGAGAAGAGGCGAGAGAGCGAGAGAGCGAGAGAGCGAGAGAGCGAGAGAGCGGAGAGGAGCTAGGGAGAGCGAAGAGAGCGATGAGAGCGAGAGAGCGAGGAGAGCGAGAGAGCGATGAGAGCGAGAGAGCGAGAGAGCGAGAGAGCGAGAGAGCGAGAGAGCGAGAGAGCCGAGAGAGCGAGAGAGCGACTGCGAGAAGCGAGAGAGCGACGAGAGAGCGAGAGAGCGTGAGAGCGAGAGAGCGAGAGAGCGAGAGAGCGACTGAGGACGAGAGAGCTAGAGGCGAGGAGAGCGAGAGAGCGAGAGAGCGAGAGAGCGAGTGAGAGCGAGAGAGCGAGAGAGCGATCTGAGAGCGAGAGAGCGAGAGAGCGAAGAGAGCGAGAGAGCGAGAGAGGCGAGAGAGCGAGTGAGCGAGAGAGCGGAGAGCGAGAGAAGCGAATGAGAGCGAGAGAGCGATGAGAGCGAGAGAGCGAGAAGAGCGAGGAGCGAGAGAGCGAGAGAGCGAAGACGAGAGCGAATGAGAGCGACGAGAGCGAGAGCGAGAGCGAAGTTGCGAAGAGCGAGAGAGCGAGAGAGCCGAGAGAGCGAATGACGTGAGAGCGAGAGGAGAGCGACGAGAGCGAGAGAGCGAGAGAGCGGGAGAGCGAGAGAGCAGAGGAGCGATGAGAGTCGAGAGAGCGAGAGAGCGAGAGACGCGAGACGAGCGAGATGAGCGAGAGAGCAGAGACGAGCACGAGAGAGCGAGAGAGCGAGAGAGCGACGAGAGCGAGAGAGCGAGGAGGAGCGAGAGAGCGAGAGACCGGAGAGCGGAGATCTCGATCGAGAGCGAGAGAGCGAGAGAGCGAGAGAGCTGAGAGAGCGATGAGAGCGAGAGAGCGAGAGAGCGAGAGAGCGAGAGAGCGAGAGAGGCTGGAGAAGCGAGAGAGCGAGAGAGCGAGGAGAGCGAGAGAGCGAGAGAGCGAGAGAGCGAGAGAGCGAGAGAGCGAGAGAGCGAGAGAGCGAGAAGCGATAGCGATGAGCGAGAGAGCGAGAGAGCGAGAGAGCGATGAGAGCGGAGAGCGAGAGAGCGAGAGAGCGAGGAGAGCGGAGAGATGCGAGAGAGCGAGAGAGCGGACTGAGAGCGATGAGAGCGAGAGAGCGAGAGAGCGATAGCCTAGAGAGCGAGAGAGCGAGAGAGCGATGAGAGCAGAGGAGCGAGAGAGAGCGAGAGCGAGAGAGCGAGGAGAGAGCGACTGAGAGCGAGAGAGCGAGATTGCGAGAGAGCGAGAGAGCGAGGTAGAGCGAGAGTGCGAGAGAGCGACGAGAGCGAGAGAGAGCGAGAGAGCGATGAGAGCGAGAGAGCGAGAGAGCGAGAGAGCGAGAGAGCGAAGAGCGAGAGCGAGAGAGCGAAGAGCGAGAGAGCGAGAGAGCGAGAGCTAGAGCGAGAGAGCGAGAGAGCGAGAGAGCGATGAGAGCGAGAGAGCGAGAGACGAGAGCGAGAGAGCGAGAGAGCGAGAGGAGCGAGAGAGCTCGAGAACGAGAGAGCGAGAGCGAGAGACCGTGAAGAGCGAGAGAGCGATGAGAGCGAGAGAGCGAGAGAGCGAGAGAGCAGACAGAGAGCGAGAGAGCGAGAGAGCGAGAGAGCGAGAGAGCGAGAGAGCGAGGAGAGCGATAATGCTGAGAGCGCTGAGAGAGCGAGAGAGCGAGATGAGCGAGAGAGGCGATGAGAGCGAGAGAGCGACTGAGAGCGAGGAGAGCGAGAGAGCGAGAGAGCGAGAGAGCGAGAGAGCGAGAGAGAGCGAGAGAGCGAGAGGAGCGAGAGAGAGCGAGAGAGCGAGGAGAGCGAGAGGCGAGAGAGCGAGAGAGCGAGAGAGCGAGAGAGCGAGAGAGCGATGAGAGCGGAAGAGAGCGAGAGAGCGAGGAGAGCGAGAGAGCGATGAGTCGAGCGACGAGAGAGCGACGAGAGCGAGAGAGCGACTGAGAGCGAGAGAGCGAGGAGAGCGAGAGATCGATGAGAGCGAGAGAGCGAGAGAGCGAGAGAGCGAGAGAGCGAGAGCGAGAGCGAGAGAGCGAGAGAGCGAGGAGAGCGAAGAGAGCGAAGGGAGCGAGAGAGCGATGAGAGCGATGAGAGCGAGTGAGCGAAGAGGGAGAGAGCGAAGAGCGAGAGAGCGAAGAGAGCGAGAGAGCGAGAGCGAGAGAGCGAGGAGAGCGAAGAGCGCGAGAGGCGAGGAGAGCGAGAGAGCGAGAGAGCGAGGGAGAGAGTCGAGAGGAGGGAGAGAGCGAGAGAGGCGAGAGAGCGAGAGAGCGAGAGAGCGAGAAGAGCGATGAGAGCGAGAGAGCGGTAGAGAGCGAGAGAGCGAGAGAGCGAGAGAGCGACAACGGAGAGAGGAGAGAGGCTAGAGAGCGAGGAGAGCGAGAGAGCGAGAGAGAGAGTCGAGAGCGATGAGAGCGAGAGAGCGAGAGAGGCGAGAGAGCGAGAGAGCGAGAGAGCGAGAGAGCGAGATGAGCGAGAGAGCGAGAGAGCGAGTAGCGAGAGCGAGAGAGCGAGAGAGCGAGAGAGCGATGAGAGCGAGAGAGCGAGAGAGCGAGAGAGCGAAGAGCGAGAGAGCGAGAAGCGAGAGAGCGAGAGAGCGAGAGTCGAGAGCGAGCGAGCGAGAGCGTGAGAGCGATAGAGCGAAGAGCGAGAGAGCGAGAGAGCGATAGCGAGAGAGCGATGAGAGCGAGAGAGCGAGAGAGCGATGAGAGCGAGAGAGCGAGAGAGCGAGAGAGCGAGAGAGCGAGAGAGCGAGAGAGCGAGATCCGAGAGCTAGAGAGAGAGAGACAGAGACGAGAGAGCGAGAGAGCGAGAGAGCGATGAGAGCGAGAGAGCGAGAGAGCGAGAGAGCGAGAGAGCGAGAGAGCGAGAGAGCGAGAGAGGCGAGAGAGCGAGAGAGCGAGAGAGCGATGAGAGCGATCGAGAGCGAGAGAGCGATGAGAGCGAGAGAGCTAGAGAGCGAGGAGAGCGTGAGAGCGAGAGAGCGAGAGAGCGAGAGAGCGAGAGAGCGGAGAGAGCGAGAGAGCGAGAGAGCGAGAGAGCGAGAGAGCGAGAGAGCGAGAGAGCGAGAGAGCGATAGAGCGAGAGACGAGAGAGCTGAGAGAGCGAGTAGAGGCGAGATGAGCGAGAGAAGCGATGAGAGCGAGAGAGCGAGATGAGCGAGAGAGCGAGAGAGCGAGAGAGCGAGAGGAGCGAGAGAGGCGGAGAGCGAGAGAGCGTCTATGAGAGCGATGAGAGCGAGAGAGCGAGAGAGCGAGAGAGCGGAGAGAGCGACGAGAGCGAGAGAGCGAGAGAGCGAGAGAGCAGAGAGCGATCAGCGAGAGCGAGAGAGCGAGAGAGCGAGAGAGTGGCGAGAGAGCAGATTCTGAGAGCGACTACAGAGAGCGAGAGAGCGAGAGAGCGAGAGAGCGAAGAGAGCGATGAGAGCGAGAGCGAGAGCGAGAGAGCGAGAGAGCGAGAGAGCTAGAGAGCGAGAGCGAGAGAGCGAGAGAGCGAGGAGAGCGAGAGAGCGAGAGAGCGAGAGAGCGAGAGAGCGAGAGCGAGAGCGAGAGAGCGGAGAGAGCGAGGAGAGCGAGAGACGAGAGACGAGAAGCGATGAGAGCGAGGAGAGCGAGAGACAGCGAGAGAGCGAGAGAGCGGAGAGACGAAGACTAGAGCGCGACTGAGCGCGAAGAGCGCGGATGAGCGCGAGAGCGCGAGAAGCGCGAGAGCGCGAGAGCGCGAGAGCGCGAGTGAGCCCATAGAGCCAGAGAGCCAGAGAGCGAGAGAGCGAGAGAGCGGGGGGGGGGGGGGTGAGAGCGTGGGAGCGGGGAGCGGGGGAGAAGAGGAGAGAGGAGCGGGGAGGGGGGCATATCTTCTACAGCAGGACGTTGTCAATGCAGTGGCATATCAATTTCGGCATGAACAAATATAAGCCAATTGATGTTAACTCACTCAAGTAAAGCACACTATTTCCCTTGATTGTTCGTTGCGCTTCGTGCCCTATGAAAATGCAGACATTTGTCAGACAGACACATCGAACAGCGCTATCAACGCGAACTTCAAGTACTTCTCCTACATCAATTTTACGTCTCCGTAAAAGAAAGGAGCAATTTTTTTTTTCGTCGACAATGTTAGAGATATAGCAAACTTTAGTGACGTCCACTACGCACGAGTATGACGAAAAAATCAGCCAAAGTTTTTGAGGGAAACGTACAAAGCCATTTTTAAGGCAAAATGCATCCAAAAACAGAAAGGATAGCACATGCCAAGGGCTATATAATGTCTTCCTCGGATTTTTGATTTTGATCCCCAAAAAATGTGGGGGGATGCCTATCAAAATAGAATCTATCAGACATTAACACAACAAAACGGAATATGTGTCGTAGAGACCACATATGGACCATACCCAAAATCCAATTCAAAGCAATATCTCATATTTTTGACGATATTTATGGCTTCCTAAGTATGAGTAGCTTATGACGTCTTGCTTTTGGAATTTACGTTATTTGTCTTTTAATGACACATGAATGACAAAATAAATGTCAGCACTGTATTTCTGAGACACAACTGGTCTAGGAGCATTGCTTTTTATTTACATTGAATCAATTTCAAATTGTTACTTCAAGTTTCAGTTTTAAAGTTGCATCTCTAATTTTGCAGCACTATTTGACGGTTCGGAATTAAGAAAACTATATAAACTTGATACTATCGATAGACAATGCCAAATGCTTTATCATACAGTGCCATGGTTTCTAAACTGGAGATTTTTTAATAATAAAATTGTCTAAATTTCTCTGGAAATCCACATATAGTGATTTCAAACAAAACTGCATTTCTGATATTTCCGACGCAAAGGGACGGTTCGGAATTTAAGAAAATTTAGTCAAAAGTGATGCAGAATGGAAAACAAATATTTTAATGTAATATCGGCGTGGTATCATGTATTTTTTGTAAAGAGGAACTAGTTTTTCCATCAAGGGATACAACTTCCATTAATGGGCAGCGCGACAACAAGCCCGTCTGTCCATCAATTGTCTGGTGACGGTCCCGGATGATACGATAAAATACATATTTTTTGTTAGATACAGATTTATCCTAAAATTTGGGTAATGCGCTGGATTGTGAACAAGTACTTTGTGTCGGTATTTTTAAACAAATATCCTCATTTAAACGGTTTAGTTTTACGGGCGTCCGAAGGTGGCGCTAGCATCGCTCGAAGACCAATGTCCGCGTAACGTGGCCACGCTAATTCACGGACGCGATCAAAGCAAAAATAACAGCGCGCGAAAGTAGATAAGGAAATACGGGTTCCCCTGGTCAGTCGACCATGAGTGGGGCCACGCCAGGCAGGCGCTCTTCGCCAGCCACTGTCGCTTCACAACGGACCATTACACGCTGAGTCCAGTGCCTCTGGGTCACTGTGGCCGGACTAATTGACGGAGGAAGTGTACGATCCCGCAGCCAGCCAGTCCAGTCAGGAGGCTGCTGCGGGACATCCAGACTCTTACCAGTCACAGTACCGAGGCCTGGAGTCAGCAGACAGCCAAGAGAGCTGCTGCGGGACATCCCAGACTTCTTACAGTCCACAGTACCGAGGTCTGGAGTCAGCCAGACAGCCCAGAGAGCTGCTGCGGGACATCCCAGACTCTTACAGTCACAGTACCGAGGTCTGGAGTCAGCCAGACGAGCCAGAGAGCTGCTGCGGGACATCCCAGACGCCTTACAGTCACAGTACCGGAGGTCTGGAGTCAGCCAGACAGCCAGAGCGCTGCTGCGGGACATCCCAGACCTCTTACAGTCACAGTACCGAGGTCTGGAGTCAGCCAGACAGCCAGAGAGCTACTGCGGGACATCCCAGACTCTTACAGTCACAGTACCGAGGTCATGGAGTCAGCCAGACAGCCAGAGAGCTGCTGCGGGACTCCCAGACTCTTACAGTCACAGTACCGAGGGCTTGGAGGTCTCCCCCCCCCGCCAGACAGCCAGGGAGGCTGCTGCGGGCATCCCAGGACTCTTACAGTCACAGTACGAGTCTGGAGTCAGCCAGACAGCCAGGGAGCCTGCTGCGGGACATCCCCAGACCTCTTACATCAAAGTCCCGAGCTTGGAGGTCAGCCAGACAGCCAGAGAGATGCTGCGGGACAATCCCCAGGACTCTTACAGTCACAGTACCGAGGTCTGGAGTCCAGCCAGACAGCCAGAGAGCTGCTGCGGGGACATCCCAGACTCTTAAAGTCTACAGTACCGAGGTCTGGAGTCAGCCAGTCAGTCAGGAGCTGCTGCGGGGACATCCCAGACTCTTATAGTCACAGTACCGAGGTCTGGAGGTCAGCACAGACAGCCAGGGAGCTGGCTGCGGGACATCCCAGATCTTACAGTCACAAGTACCGAGGTCTGGAGTCGTGCCAGACAGCAGAGAGCTTCTGCGGGGACATCCCAGACTCTTACAGTCACAGTACCGAGGTCTGGATGTCAGCCAGGACAGCCAGAGAGCTGCTGCGGGACAACCTAGACTCATTACCAGTCCACAGTACCGAGGGTCTGTGGAGTCAGCCAGACAGCCGGAGAGACTGCTGCGGGACATCCCAGACTCTACAGTCACAGTACCGAGGTCTGGAGTCAGCCAGTCAGCAGAGAGCTGCTGCGGGGACATCCCAGACTCTACAGTCACGAGTACCGAGGTCTGGAGGCAGCCCAGTCAGTCAGGAAGCTGCTGTGGGACATCCCCAGGACTATTACAGTCACAGTAACCGAGGCTTGGAGTCGGCCAGACAGCCCAGGGAGCTGCTGCGGGACATCCCAGACTCTTACAGTCACAGTACCGAGGGTCCTGGAGTACAGCCAGGACAGCCAGAGAGCTGCTGCGGGCCCCCAGACTCTACAGATCACAGTACCGAGGTGGATGTCAAGCCAGGAACAGCCAGAGAGCTGCTGCAGGAACATCCCAGACCTCTATACAGTCACAGTACCGAGGCTTGGAGTCAGCCAGACAGCCAGGGAGCCTGCTGGGGGACATCCCCGAATCTTACAGTCACAGACCGAGGGTCTGGAGTCAGCCAGACAGCCAGAAGCTGCTGCGGGACATCCCAGACTCTTAAAGTCACAGTACCGAGGTCTGGAGCAGCCAGACAGTCAGGAGCTGCTGCGGGGACATCCCAGACTCTTACAGTCACAGTACCGAGGTCTGGAGTCAGCCAGACAGCCCAGAGAGCTGCTGCGGGTACATCCCAGACTCTTACAGTCACAGTTACCGAGGTCTGGATTCAGTCAGACAGCCAGGGAGCTAGCTGCGGGGACATCCCAGACTCTTACAGTCACAGTACCGAGGTCTGGAGTCAGTCAGACAGCCATGGGAGCTGCGCGGGACATCCCAGACCTCTTACAGTCACAGGTACCGAGGTCTGGGTGGGGAGTGAGGAGCTGCACTCGTCAGTGGAAGCAGATCCGTCGTTCTTCTGGCAACCTGACCATACAGTTAATGATTATAAACATGTAACATGTAATGATTATGAGCTCAACCTCGCTCGAAAACTATAAACTAGAGGTTATATTGGATTTGCTAAAAATGTGCAACATTTATAACATAACTGGTAAAACGTAATTTAACTAATTAAGTTATTTGATTATTTTAAAGTGATTTAAGTTGTTACAGCGTAGAGTTTATATAAATATTCGGGGTATATTATGGTACATATTTATGTGTTTCAGGTGATAAAAAATAGCTAGGAATTGTTTTACCTTATTATAATATCTACATATAATACCTAATTTAATATCTATAAATGCCTGCACAATGCAATATTGTCTGCGGCTATGTGATACACAGAGGACATTGCACACGTTCTTCTTAAAAACGCTCGTTTGGTAGGAGGGCTCAATTACCTAGGCATTTGGGACACTGCACCCTGATTCGCTATTCGGCGCTGCAGGCTGCGGGCCGTAGCAGGACCGTCGTTCACGGCGGAGGAGGTGCGGACACATGGGTGTCACAGATGGTCATTTAGTCCTACAACACGATTCCAGCACGGCCCAAAACACGCAAATCATAATCAGACAGATGGTCAGGGCGTCAGGGCCCAGCTTTCAGTCTAGTTACTCCCTCCTCGCGAAAGAGTAAAGACAGACCATTTTATTGCTATTTTATGAATACTACGATTTCATTTTACTTGCGGCCAGCCCAACCTCATTTTCCGTTATAAACAAGCACTTGATCTGTACCAAAATGTTTGTCTGCGGTGCTTGAAACTTCTCTGGTTAACTCTGATTTTGGTGACACTGAACATGTTTACTATTGGGTCAGGAAATTTTGCCTATGACGTTAAGCGTAAACATAAGCGCTGTCAGTTCATGCAACAATTCCCGGCCAATACTTCACACATTGAGGAATCGGATATCAATAAAATGGCGCAGAACTTCTCAGCTTTATCATCTCGCCAACACAAGAGCTACAAGAGCTACACGAGTCTGATAACCGTGTTGTTTGCATTTTATCAACAGCGACACACCTTGTTTACACTTTCGCACTGATAAATAATAACTTGACTTTCACCAGAAAGGACATGTGGAGGAATCATGCCAACCTTCAGCGAATTATTAATCCTGAGATTATGCCGTGCCACAGGGACGTGAGCAGCCCATATCCATCACTTTTGGACGTCAAATCGTCTGTCTCCAAGTCGGATATAGTTAACTCAGAAACTCATACTGAAGAGGTGTGAAAAGGTTCGCAAGGTTATCACCTTAGCTCATCGTT
>JAXIVJ010008610.1:15000-45000 GCA_036785665.1 Chirona hameri
ACACACACACACACACACACACACACACACACACACACACACACACACACACACACACACACACACACACACACACACACACACACACACACACACACACACACACACACACACACACACACACACACACACACACACACACACACACACACACACACACACACACACACACACACACACACACACACACACACACACACACACACACACACACACACACACACACACACACACACACACACACACACACACACAACACACACACACACACACACACACACACACACACACACACACACACACACACACACACACACACACACACACACACACACACACACACACACACACACACACACACACACACACACACACACACACACACACACACACACACACACACACACACACACACACACACACACACACACACACACACACACACACACACACACACACACACACACACACACACACACACACACACACACACACACACACACACACACACACACACACACACACACACACACACACACACACACACACACACACACACACACACACACACACACACACACACACACACACACACACACACACACCACACACACACACACACACACACACACACACACACACACACACACACACACACACACACACACACACACACACACACACACACACACACACACACACACACACACACACACACACACACACACACACACACACACACACACACACACACACACACAACACACACACACACACACACACACACACACACACACACACACACACGACACACACACACACACACACACACACACACACACACACACACACACACACACACACACACACACACACACACACACACACACACACACACACACACACACACACACACACACACACACACACACACACACACACACACACACAACACACACACACACACACACACACACACACACACACACACACACACACACACACACACACACACACACACACACACACACACACACACACACACACACACACACACACACACACACACACACACACACACACACACACACACACCACACACACACACACACACACACACACACACACACACACACACACACACACACACACACACACACACACACACACACACACACACACACACACACACACACACACACACACACACACACACACACACACACACACACACACACACACACACACACACACACACACACACACACACACACACACACACACACACACACACACACACACACACACACACACACACACACACACACACACACCACACACACACACACACACACACACACACACACACACACACACACACACACACACACACACACACACACACACACACACACACACACACACACACACACACACACACACACACACACACACACACACACACACACACACACACACACACACACACACACACACACACACACACACACACACACACACACACACACACACACACACACACACACACACACACACACACACACACACACACACACACACACACACACACACACACACACACACACACACACACACACACACACACACACACACACACACAGCACACACACACACACACACACACACACACACACACACACACACACACACACACACACACACACACACACACACACACACACACACACACACACACACACACACACACACACACACACACACACACACACACACACACACACACACACACACACACACACACACACACACACACACACACACACACACACACACACACACACACACACACACACACACACACACACACACACACACAACACACACACACACACACACACACACACACACACACACACACACACACACACACACACACACACACACACACACACACACACACACACACACACACACACACACACACACACACACACACACACACACACACACACACACACACACACACACACACACACACACACCACACACACACACACACACACACACACACACACACACACACACACACACACACACACACACACACACACACACACACACACACACACACACACACACACACACACACACACACACACAGCACACACACACACACACACACACACACACACACACACACACACACACACACACACACACACACACACACACACACACACACACACACACACACACACACACACACACACACACACACACACACACACACACACACACACACACACACACACACACACACACACACACACACACACACACACACACACACACACACACACACACACACACACACACACACACACACACACACACACACACACACACACACACACACACACACACACACACACACACACACACACACACACACACACACACACACACACACACACACACACACACACACACACACACACACACACACACACACACACACACACACACACACACACACGAACACACACACACACACACACACACACACACACACACACACACACACACACACACACACACACACACACACACACACACACACACACACACACACACACACACACACACACACACACACACACACACACACACACACACACACACACACACACACACACACACACACACACACACACACACACACACACACACACACACACACACACACACACACACACACACACACACACACACACACACACACACACACACACACACACACACACACACACACACACACACACACACACACACACACACACACACACACACACACACACACACACACACACACACACACACACACACACACACACACAGACACACACACACACACACACACACACACACACACACACACACACACACACACACACACACACACACACACACACACACACACCACACACACACACACACACACACACACACACACACACACACACACACACACACACACACACACACACACACACACACACACACACACACACACACACACACACACACACACACACACACACACACACACACACACACACACACACACACACACACACACACACACACACACACACACACAACACACACACACACACACACACACACACACACACACACACACACACACACACACACACACACACACACACACACACACACACACACACACACACACACACACACACACACACACACACACACACACTCACACACACACACACACACACACACACACACACACACACACACACACACACACACACACACACACACACACACACACACACACACACACACACACACACACACACACACACACACACACACACATGCTGATACACATCAGTAAACACGTTAACACAAACTAATTTGTTGGCTTATCAGCAGTGCAGCAGCAGTCGTTTAACATCGCTCTGATTGCGATCATTGATGCAGTAAATATATTATGCAATAAATCGAAATGACAGGTAACCTTGGTAGGTTTTGGTTTGGTTTGTGGACCAAGCACCGTATCCTCTTGGGACCAAGGTGCTAATTGGAACTCTCACCCTGTTCCGAGGGGTATGGGGAGCCGGGCAGACTTTTTCAGAGGCCCGCCGAGGGATTGAACCCTGGTCCCCGGCATAGAAGGCAAGTATCTTACCACTGCGCCGAGTTGCTCCCCACAGGCAACCTTATTATGTGCTGTAGCTTGTAACCCTACTGATGTGCTGTATGAATTAATTATACCCTGTGAAAATGGACATAATGTCCAGAATAAAAGTATATCTAGCTATCTATCTATTATAAGTGAGGCATTATGATATGAATCTCAGGCATGTGCTGAGAAGGCTGAGAAACACCTAAGTAAGAAGCATGTACCTAACCTACCCATGCGATAAAACATAACAATAAGAAATACTAATACACTTGAATAGCCTGGCAGCTATTTTCAGTCCCGATTCCAGACTCCCGAGTCCACCTACACCACAATGAATATTCCCACTCACAGGGTATCAGTATGTATAACTTAGAAGTCGGCGAGATATAATTAACAGGATATAACTTATAAAAAACCTTGGAATAGCCCATAATACACACTGCGTGTTTACTGTTTAGAGGCGTGATTTTATCAAAGCCTTACATATGATCCTACCATCCCGAGAGTAAATTAAAAGGGCAGATCAAATAACGTCATCAGTAATCACTAATCACATCGATATGCTTTATTGTTTATTAATTAAAAATTATCCATACCTTTCTTGATAACTGACTGAATTGGTGCTTGGAAATACCTAATATTTAAATAAAAATATAAATAAAATATTTAAACTATGCCAGACAGCTCTCATGAATATTTGCAGTTATTTTTAAAAAACTAGAAATTTAAATGACGTCATCGAATCATACAAATAGGCTATTAGTTAATTATAGAGTTCATTGGGTTAGTGGGCCGTGGGCTAAAGTGGTGCGACGACAAAGACGCCATCATAGATGAGCCCCTTAACTCTATAATATGCTGACATAGGACAGTGGTGAGATTATACAATTATATTTATAATATTTATTATAATAGCAAATTTCAAGTTCCAAAACATTAATACTTGACGTTTCGCTTTTTAAGCGAATAGACATTTATTAAAATTTTGCATTATTATTTTTATAAAGCATGATGTGAAATAAATTGCGCCGCAGATGAGACAGTGATATTTGGGCCAAAGCTTGCAAATGTTTGTTTATGATTTAGTTTTGGATATGGTATAGCCCCTTGGATTTAGGAAAAAGTGGGTACGTTTTGAGGATTTTTCGTGTGAAAAGGTGTGCATGTACTGTGTGGTTTATGAACCAAAGTATGAGTTAGGTACCTTATCTAAGTACTTAGGTAGTATTGCGCCAGAAGCCCTTAACCCTACCAGTACCAAGGTAGCTAGTTATGTTAGGGCTGATTGAACAGTGGCTTTGTGGCCACTGGAGTTGGACACAAAGCTTCACTTTTTTCACGCAGAGATGAATTACAGGCCACAGCTCAGGACACAGAGTTCATATAATTGGCCATTAAGTGGCTGGTGTGTCCACAGGGCACAGATGAATGCTGGGCCGCTGGCATATTTTTTGGATAGTTTATACTGTTCGACCAACTTTGCGCAATGAATGATTCCATCAGCCTATTTTCTCTGTGTGAATGATTCAATCAGTGACTCATTACAGGTTTGCGCATGAGGTGAATCGATTTATGAGCGATTCATTTGAAATAAGCGAAATAAGAATGATTCAATCAAAAGTAGTCGATTCACATTGAATCGTTGACAAGTCTGCTGATAAGCCCTGGTGATTGACAGGTTCTCTGGCGTGTCTTCTGTCAGTCGATCGAGGAGTAAATGTTGTCTGTTTGCATGGTTTTTAGTTCAAACAGTTATGATAAGAAGATAAACCTCAGGACGAAGAAACTGGTGTTGTTTGAGGTTAATCCATCGTAATTCCAATATATCGTCTGAAACCTGGTCGTATTTCCTTCTTCCAGCAACCAAATGAGCTGGGAAACATATTTCTTCATCTATCTATATTATAAATCCTAGAAAATCTAGGTATATTATAAATCCTAAGAAATACGCCGCCGCCGCCGCCGGAGTGACACCCCAAATCGGTTCCTGTGCAGCCGTCTGATGAGGTATGCGGGTTTTTTTTTTGTCATGACTCTTGGGTCCCGTTGGTCAACACTAACAGGTCGTATTAAGTTTTGGCGTCGATCCGACCGACGGTGCGCCGTCGGCGCGTGCGCGAGTGCGCCATTCGTATAAAGGGACTGTCCCACCTTAAAGGGACTATCCCATATTTGTATTTATATTTTTTATATCATATTTATATTTGAGTTGAGATAGCCATTTTGATGGCTTGGCATTGAAATTAAGTATGGTAGCAGTTAAAACAACCACAATGATCTAATCAAAAAGATATTCGAGTTTAGTTTGACATCTGTAAAAAATAAGGCCCATGTGTATTTGAATAGGGCCTCTAAACCTACAGCGTCGTCTCTCTTTACCAAACTGGTAATGATAGTAGACTTGTTTTAAGGTCAGCTTGTTGTTGAGTTGTTGCAGCAGTTGGCCGCCAGGAACCGCTAGTGAGCCAGGGTGTTATGACGTCGCAAGCAAATGGTACCAGTTAAATATTTAACGCTCAATATTTATTTATTTAAAAATGAATTAATATATTAATATTTAGAGGTAACATTTGCTTGCGACGTCATAACACCCTGGCTCACTAGCGGAACCTGGCGGCCAACTGCTGCAACAACTCCAGCTGATAGCAGGGGCGTGGGAACTATTTTCCAGTTGGGGAGAGGGGCGAACTTTTTTTTTGTAGATCTGAGGCAAAAAAGATAGCTAAAAGGAGCGATACATTTTAGTCACACGTATATATTGAAGCTAATAGGTTTGCCCTATTTAAAAAGGTAGCTCCTTTTGCCAAAAAATATCACTAGAAAATAACTGGTGGACATCATGCAGACAGTGCGTATCGGCACTTGAGTTTAACAACAACAAAAACGCACGGAACTGGAACACAAGCTGGGTCTGAATTAAAAGCCAAAGTGGCGAACTTTCGAATATGAGCATACCGTCGGGGTCTTGTATGCTCAGCATTGGTTATTTACCAATCGTGTGCGAAGCACCCATGGGTTTTTCGTCAACTTAGATTAATTTAAATTTGACCTTGCCTACATGGCCCGGCCGGGCCGTACTATTCAGAAGATTATAACTTTGGCACTCACCCAATTGCAGTCGGGTCTCTGCCATTTGATAGCCCCATTAAATGTATTTATTTTATGTATTCATGTATATCACCTGAGACACCCACTGACAGGAGAAGTTGTCAGGTAAAATTTAATAGTTTATTTTTGGTATGTTGCCTTCTGACATGGGTGGTAGCGTGACCATGAGCGTAGCCAAGGGGCCGTTCGCCAACCTTCTCTGTTCGCGAACGGCCCGAGGGCCCTCAGACCTTGCAAGGGCCCTCTCAGACCAACCGAGGGCTTTCTCAGACCAGACTAGGTCAGTCTCAGGCCTGCGAAGGCCCTTTCAGACTGGCTGTGCCCTCTCAAGACTGGAAAGGGCCCTCTCAAACCGATATAGGGCCCTCAGAGGTCTAGTAGGGACCCTTTCAGACCGGCTTAGGGCCCTCTGAGGCCTGGTAAGGGCCCTCCCAAACCAGCGAAGAGCCCTTTTAACCCGCGCGGCACTGGGTCTCCAGCCGATTGCGCGGCGCTGGGGGGTAATTTTTTACCCCATCGTATCTTCCGAACCAATGACCGCAGCGAGACGCGCAAGGCGGCGATCAGAAGCTCTCAGTGAGAAGAAACTACCGCATACCCGAAATTCGTAAAATAAGGTCACATGTCAGGTCAGGTCAAATGTAAAAATTGGTGTATTTGGGTTTTTGGGCCATACTTTCCATCCAAAGCCTTAGATTGCGACCATTCTCTCACAAAGTGCTCTCAAATGTATAATGCATCTTCCTCATAAACAAAAGTGAAATTATAAGCAAAGGTCAGGTCACAAAAGGTCACAGGTCTACGAAAGCCATGTGACACATGTTGTATGGGTTATTTTACACGTATATTTCGATAGTAGCAGCCATTTTCACAACCTGGCCCCATATAATGGCCTCAGATCAAGGTCAGGTCACAATAAGGACACAAGTTAAAATTGATTAATCTAGATTAAAGGACTTGTTTCTAAACCAAATTTGTCTCAGAAATGCAGCGGTGACATTTATGTGTCTGTATCTGGTCACTAAAAGCCAAAAAACGTAACTTCAAAAAATGACGTCTTGAGTTACTTATACTTAGGGAACCATAAGTCAGTCAAAAATAAAGATATTGCTTTGAAATTTGGTTTTGGTATTGTCTATACTTAGTTATCTAACACATCTTCCGTTTTTTAATATCTTCGAAAAAACTTTTGTGGGAATTCTTCCGATTTTTTGTTTTGCATTTTAGGATCTTCAAAACCCAAATTTCAAAATCCGAAACATTGATTTGGAAGATAATGTTTTTTTCATTTCTTTTGACGTTTTTGATTTGAGATTTGCATCAAAAATCTATTTTTTACGATTTTTCAAACATTTAACGTTTTTCCACCAAAAAATGGCATGACATGACGTCACTAAAACGTCATTATCTCCCAAAATTCGTCACCAATTTCAATCAAATTTTGACAGAAGACGTATAATGGATGCAGTATAAGGTACCAAACGTTTCACTTCGATATCTGTCATAGTTTTCAAGTTATTGAGAAAATCCGGGAGGGGGGTAAATTTTACCCCCTTCAAAGCCCAGCAAGGGCCCACTCAGACCCTTTCAGACTTACGTAGAGCCCCTATGGCCTGTCAAGGGCCCTCTAAAGCGAGCGTATGGGCTTTGCAAGCCTGGTAAGCGCCCTCTCAGACCCATCCTAATGAACGACTGTCAGTAGTTTTGCACGTAACGAAAATTAAGTCACTATGTATATACGGATGAACGCAAGTGCGGACCATCATTGCGTATATTAGACTTCGAGCTTATGCAAAAGCGCACGTTCTCACATTTCAATCACCTCCGGAGTTGGGGTGGGGGGGGGGGGGCAAAGCTGAAACACACTCCGATCACCGTTTTTGTCCCACAAAACACATGGAAATTTCCGTCGGCAATGCCGTTGATCTAATTCAGAATTAAAAGTTCATGTAAAAAGTGGGCGGATTGCCGCCACCTAGCTCCAAAGTTGGGGGGGCGTCGCCCCCCCCCCCCCCCCAGGTCAAAAGTTGCGGGGGCGAGTTGCCCCCACTGCCCCACGGCTCCCACGTCCCTGACTGATAGTGCTAGCCTGTTTTGCTTTTCTGCGCAATAGATGTCGACAAAAAATTGTGCCATACATTTGGCAGCACAAAGGATTTCCATGTTATTTTAAAAAAATATGACATCACCAAGCCAACTTTCCGCTTAAACCTAAAAGTTCAATAGCTTCCAAGATAAACAGTGTTTTTTTTCTCGAAAAAAAGTTCACGAACCTGTGCAGCTGACCTCGCCTGACATGTAGACATACAATTAAGTGTATGTGATCGATAATTGAATGGCCTAGCGTATTACATGTCGTTCAGAGCCACGTGCCACATTTAACATTGTGAGCACTTTAATGATAAAATTGCCATTTTCAGGATTTAAATCGGTGCTCGGAAACCATTGCACGTAGAACGCTGATCCGGGCACCATTTTGCAGGCGAAGATATCGTCTTCAAATTATATGTGTTACCCAAAGCTGTGTGACTAATATTTAGGCGTTGAAGTTGAAATGCAATATTTTTGGACAATTTTATCCTTCACACCACCGTAACACCCAAAACCAGGACAAACTTGACCGGCACATTTACACAGACGGATAGCGCCGTTCTTGCTGACCAATATCCACCCAAAATATTATGTTAATCGCTCATAGGTAACCTATGCTGGATTAAAACGGAAACGATTGTCGACGCTAACGTTGCTAAATAATTTCGTCGAAAAAAATAGCATCCATTAATTTTGGCCAACACCGACACTGCTTCAGTCAAATTCATCAATGAGCGCATGATTAGCTGACGTCGCACCTCCCTCGGGGAGATTTTGTGGAAGCCGAATGACAGATTTCAGGCATTTAAGCCGCTAAAGTGTTTTGCCAGAAACTGTGATACGGGAACGAGATACGGTAAGAAGATATGGGAACGATATACGGGAACAAGATACGGGAACTGGGTACGGGAGAGGGATGCTGGAACGAGATACGGGAACGGGATACGGGAACGAGATACGAGAATGAGATACGGGAACTAGATATGGTAAGGAGATATCGGAACGGTGTACGAGATACGGGAACGGGATACGGGAACGGGATACGGGAACGGGATACGGGAACGGGATACGGGAACGGGATACGGAAACGGGATACTGGATACAGGAACGGGATATGGGAACGGCATACAGGAACGGGACACGGGAAGGGGATACGGTAACGGGATACGGTAACGGGATACGGTAACGGGATACGGTAACGGGATACGGTAACGGGATACGGTAACGCGATACGGTAACGGGATACGGTAACGGGATACGGTAACGGGATACGGTAACGGGATACGGTAACGGGATACGGTAACGGGATACGGTAACGGGATACGGTAACGGGATACGGTAACGGGATACGGTAACGGGATACGGTAACGGGATACGGTAACGGGATACGGTAACGGGATGCGGGAACGGGATACGGTAAGGGGATACGGTAACGGGATACGGTAACGGGATACGGTAACGGGATACGGGAACGAGATACGGGAACGAGATACAGGATACGGAACGGGGAACGGGATACGGGAATGGGATACGGGAATGGGATTCGGGAACGGGATACGGGAAAGGGATACGGGAAAGGGATACGGGAACGGGATACGGGAACGGGATACGGGAACGGCAACGGGATACGGGAACGGTATACGGGAACGGGATACGGAAACGGGATACGGGAACGGGATACGGTATATGATATACGGGATACGGGAACGAGATACGGGAACGAGATACGGGAACAAGATACGGGAGCGGGATACGGGAACGGGATACGGGAACGGGATACGGGAACGGGAAACGGGAAACGGGACACGGGATCGGGATACGGGATCGGGATACGGGATCGGGATACGGGAACGGGATACGGGAACGGGATACGGGAACGGGATACGGGAACGGGATACGGGAACGGGATACGGGAACGGGATACGGGAACGGGATACGTGAACGGGATACGGGAACGGGATACGGGAACGGGATACGGAAACGGGATACGGATACGTAAACGGGATTCGAAAACAGGATACTCGAACGGGATACGGAATATGAAATACGGAATACGAGATATGGGATACGATATACGATATACGAGAACGAGAACGAGATACAGGAACGGGAACGGAATACGGGAACGTGATACGGGAACGGGAACAGGATACGTGATACGTCTGGCTATATAAATTAGCTGGCTATATAAATTGCGCATCGCGCAATACAGGCCTTCTATTCTATATTATAAATACTAAAATATACCCCGCCGCCGCCGCCGGAGTGACGTCCTAAATCGGTTCCTGTGCAGCCGTCTGATGAGGTATGAGGGTGATTTTTCACCGTTCGTGGGTTCCGTGGTTCAACAGGTCGTATTACATTTTAGGCTTAATAGCACCGACGGGGTGGCGTCGGCGCGTGCGCCATTCGTTTAACATGGGAAACGCGAAATTCTGAAATCGCAAAAATAAACGGACAAACGGTTCCCCGGCCGCTGGCTTGGCAACCGAGGGTCGCAGCGGAATGCGAGCAACACTATGTGATAGAGAATCAATTGGCCTGGCGTATTACGTGTCGTTCAGAGCGAAGGGTGCCACGTGCAAAGTTGTGACCACTTTTATCATACAATTGCCATTGTCAGTATTTAAATCGGTACTCGAAAACCGTTGAACGTAGAACGCTGATCCGGGTACCATTTTGCAGGCGAAGGTACCGTCTTCAAATTATATGTATTACATAAGCTGTGTGACTAATATTTAGGCGTTGAAGTTGAAATGCAATATTTTTCGACAATGTTATCCTTCACACCACCGTAACATCCAAAACGAGGACAAACTTGATCGGCAAATTTACACAGACGGATAGCGCCGTTCTTGCTGACCAATATCCACCCAAAATATTCTGCTAATCGCTCATAGGTAACTTATGCTGAAGTCAAACCTAAACGATTGCCGACGCTAACGTTGCGAAATAATGTCGTCGAATACAATAGCATCGCTTAATTTTGGCCAACACTGACACTGCTTCAGTCAAATTCATCAATAAGCGCATGACTAGCTGACATCGCATCTCCCTCGCGGGGAGATTGTGTTGAAGCCAGTTGACAGATTTCAGGCATTTAAACCGCTAAAGTGTTTTGGCAGAGACTGTGATACGGGTACGAGATACGGTAAGAAGATATGGGAACGATATACGGGAAACGGGAACTAGGTACGGGAAAGGGATGCTGGAACGAGATACGGGAACGGAATACGGGAACGAGATACGGGAATGAGATACGGGAACTAGATATGGTAAGGAGATATCGGAACGGTGTACGAGATACGGGAACGAGATACGGGAACGGGATACGGGAACGGGAATGGGATACGTGAACGGGATTCGGGAACGGGATACGGGAACGGGATACGGGAACGGGATACGGGAACGGGATACGGGAACGGGATACGGGAACGGGATACGGGAACGGGATACGGGAACGGGATACGGGAACGGGATACGGGAACGGGATACGGGATACGGGATACGGGAACGGGATACGGGAACGGGGTACGGGAACGGGGTACGGGAACGGGGTACGGGAACGGGGTACGGGAACGGGATACGGGAACGGGATACGGGAACGGGATACGGTAACGGGATACGGGATACGGGATACGGGATACGGGAACGGGATACGGGAACGTGATACGGGAACGTGATACGGGAACGTGATACGGGAACGGGGTACGGGAACGGGGAACGGGAACGGGGAACGGGAACGGGGTACGGGTACGGGAACGGGGTACGGGAACGGGGTACGGGAACGGGGTACGGTAACGGGGAACGGGGTACGGGAACGGGGTACGGGAACGGGTTACGGGAACGGGGTACGGGAACGGGGTACGGGAACGGGGTACGGGAACGGGGTACGGGAACGGGGTACGGGAACGGGGTACGGGAACGGGGTACGGGAACGGGGTACGGGAACGGGGTACGGGAACGGGGTACGGGAACGGGGTACGGGAACGGGGTACGGGAACGGGGTACGGGAACGGGGTACGGGAACGGGGTACGGGAACGGGGTACGGGAACGGGGTACGGGAACGGGGTACGGGAACGGGGTACGGGAACGGGGTACGGGAACGGGGTACGGGAACGGGGTACGGGAACGGGGTACGGGAACGGGGTACGGGAACGGGGTACGGGAACGGGGTACGGGAACGGGGTACGGGAACGGGGTACGGGAACGGGGTACGGGAACGGGGTACGGGAACGGGGTACGGGAACGGGGTACAGGAACGGGGTACGGGAACGGGGTACGGGAACGGGGTACGGGAACGGGGTACGGGAACGGGGTACGGGAACGGGGTACGGGAACGGGGTACGGGAACGGGGTACGGGAACGGGGTACGGGAACGGGGTACGGGAACGGGGTACGGGAACGGGGTACGGGAACGGGGTACGGGAACGGGGTATGGGAACGGGGTACGGGAACGGGGTACGGGTACGGGAACGGGGTACGGGAACGGGGTACGGGAACGGGGTACGGGAACGGGGAACGGGAACGGGGTACGGGAACGGGGTACGGGAACGGGGTACGGGATCGGGGTACGGGTATGGAATACGGGAACGGGATACGGGAACGGGATACGGGAACGGGATACGGGAATGGGATACGGGAACGTGATTATACGGGAACGGGATACGGGAACGGGATACGGGAACGGGATACGGGAACGGGATACGGGAACGGGATACGGGAACGAGATGCGGGAACGGGATACGGGAACGGGATACGGGAACGGGATATGGGAATGGGATACGGGAACGGGATTATACGGGAACGGGATACGGGAACGGGATACGGGAACGGGATACGGGAACGGGATACGGGAACGGGATACGGGAACGAGATGCGGGAACGGGATACGGGAACGGGATACGGGATGCGGGATGCGGGATACGGGATACGGGATGCGTGATACGGGAACGGGATACGGGAACGGGATACGGGATGCGAGACACAGGAAGGGGATACGGAAACGGGATACGTAATACGGCTGGCTATGTAAATTAGCTGGCTATATAAATTGCGCATCGCGAAATACAGGCCCAATAATTCGTATGTTTGTAGCACGTGCGTTCACCGGTACGGCGTACCCAACACGCGAAAGCTTCAACTTCCAGAGCTCGGCATGGAGCATGTGCCCCTTCCAGAAACTTCTGAGGAGGCCCCTCTGCGCGGAAAGGAGGAGGTCGTCCGAGCGGAGAGAGGAGTCCCTTTTTGTTCAGAAAGGAGATTTATCTGTGCGGAAATGAGGCTCTTCTGTAAGGTCATGTGGCCTGTCAATGTATATTCGAGACCCTCTGTGCATATGAGAGGCCCTTCTGCGCAGAAAGGAGGTCCTCTGCATGGAGTGTAGGTCCTTCTATCGAAGAGAAAGCCTTATGTTTAGAAAGAAGGCCCCTCAGAGCAGAGAAGCGACACCTAGGAGACCCACCCTTGCGGTTACTAGGTCATTTTCCGGCTCTTTTCTTTCATAAACGTCGGAAAACAGTGAAAGTTCTTAACATAACCCCCACCGTCTTATTGATACTGACTTCTGTTTAGTTTTCTGCTTTGATAAACACTGATTATTAATGTTGTGCTATTTAATATCCACTTAGTTTTTAGCCAAACAGCCAAAGTGATACAAATATTTGCATGCATCAAATATTCGTGCATTAACCGTATGGCCATTTTCGAGAACGCTATTAGCTGCGGCCACTTTCGAGCCACGTTTACACTGGGTGAGACACTTGACGCCAGGCGTGTCTGTGTGTTTTTCTTCTTCTCAGAGTGGCGCCGCGGCGGCTCGTCCTGTCCGAACCGTCCCGTGTACCGGGTCTGCCCACTGTGCCAGAAGCCGCTCTACTCGCCGACCGCGCTTTCGTTCCACATGGACATGCACCGCGGCCGCACCACCTGCTCCGTCTGTGGCCGCGTGCTGGTGAGTCGCCAGAAGTTGAACCTGCACCTGCAGAGGCTGCACGGCACCTCGCTGGAGCAGCAGCAGCAGCAGCAGCAGCAACAACGACAAGTGAAACAGGAGCAGGAGCAGCAGCAACAACAGGAGCAGCAGCAACAACAGGAGCAGCGGCGGCAAGTAAAACAGGAACAACGGCAACAGCAGCAGCAGCAACAACAGGAGCAGCGGTGGCAAGTAAAACAGGAACAACAGCAACAGCAGCAGCAGCAACAGGAACAAGTTTCTGCAGAATCTTCGCTGCTGCAAGACAGCATGTCGGCTGCTGAAGAGCTCTGAAGCTTCGCTTCTCCTTTCCGTGTGAGTGAAGCTTAGGTGTTCCCTCAACCAGAGTGAGTGTGTGTAGTGTATCTATTCTGGGTGCAGTCAGCTGATCGAGCTGAGTATGTGCGTTGAACGAGCTGAGATGCAGGCACCTTCCCAGAGACGAAAATGTGAGGCGCTGCTAACTTCGGCGGTCAGAAATAATTTCGTGTGATGAGTGCAAGAGGCGAGTGATTTCTGGTAGTTGGTACGTTGATTATATGCGGTATTTTTTACGTTGATTACATGCGGCACCCAGCTACGGGCAAAGGCATTCTAAAATTATAATCCTAAATCCTGATCCTAAATCCTAAATCTGAGTCCTAAAAGCATTTTTAGGATTCAAAAGCAGTGCAATCTGGTAAAGATCGGATACTAAATGCAGAAATAGTACCTCAACAAGTTAAAATATCACGCAATCACCGTTTATATTTTGCCACATTTAGCGATGCAAGTGGAATAAAACATTGTTTTGCACGTTTTGGTTATGCAGCCATCACTTTATGTCGATGCCAAGAATGTTCAGTGACCGCCTTCTGTTCGTGTATCTTTTTCGCCCGTTTTGACGGGCGTCTCTGCTGTGATATATTCCTAACGTACCTATTTGTTTTTTAATTGACTTTATTGCTGCTTTTTTACTTGATGTTATGGCGAACTTCATTTCATTGCCGATTATGTATATCTTCCGTCATATTATTGTGCACAAAGATCGGTATACTTGATGCATTTTTCCTGAGGCACTGTCGTTTTAGGCTGGATTTCCAACTGTGGATGGATTCCCACTGTGGATGGATTCCCAACTGTGGATGGATTCCCAACTGTGGATGGATTCCCAACTTAGGATGGATTCCCAACTGTGACAACTGAACAGTGTTACTAAGAAAGACGGCTGCTGCAGAACATCACAGACCAGTTGCGGATTACACCGCTGGCCGTATAACTCTAGGAGAATAGATGGTGCCTTCCAGGAGCAATAGCGATCCTTATCGTATGCCGCTATTGCTAAATATCTTGTTTCTCGTTAAGGTTGTGCATGCTGATCTAAAGGGAAAACATTTTTGAGAAGATGCTGTATGTTTGCTGCCTTGCTGGCGGAGTGGCGGATAATGACTTCATGAATGTTTGATTTTTTAACCTACAAACTGAATAGCAACTTAGCAAAGCATTGCTTCTTGTGGATGTTGCTGGTAGAGCTGGAGGTCTAGGATATGTCACATTTGTACATTTTCGATGTTCAGCGTAGACTACTTGTATATTGTGACGAATTACGTACGCTCTTTAGAAATACTGGTGGCTATGCAGGACGCAGGTATAAGTTGTATTGACAATGCCATGCTGTATGACATGACTTCAATATATACAAACTTCAGCTCATGTGAGATGAGATGGGGTGTTGACCTGCGGCCTTTGCTAATTTGCCTGGCCTTCAAGCGAAAGTACATCTATGTAGTGTGTCTCAAATTGAGATAGCAAACCTATAGAGCAGATTGAATAACCTTTGAGCCTACCTTGTCTTGCCCGGCAGTTTTTTTCTTAACATAATTATTGCCAGTTTGCATGCTTGGTTTTGATTAGGAAGATGCTAGACTGCAGAAGCTACTGTAGGAAAATGATATCAACATTGTAGATGTTGATGTAGATGTAGTATGTTTACGCCATGCTTACACAGGTAAAGTGGTCGGCCCTGTTAACCCGCGCAGGTAAACTGGTCGGCCCTGTTAACCCGCGCAGGTAAAGTGGTCGGCCCTGTTAACCTGCGCAGGTAAAGTGGTCGGCCCTGTTAACCCGCGCAGGTAAAGTGGTCGGCCCTGTTAACCCGCGCAGAGCCGGGGGTGGGTGTTTAGACACCCCCTCTAACTCGAAAACTAAAAGGGCTAGAAAGACGCGGAAAAAAGCGTTCCAAAGCTCTCGACAAGCACATTCGAAAGTACTTCAGATATTTTTGTCTAAAGTCAATATTGAGGCCATCAGAGGTCATCAAAGGTCAAATTTTCCAGTTTTAGGACTTCGCTCCAGAACACCTCAGATATCACAGGAGCTATGATAGCTAGGAACAAACGGAAAAAAGGAATGAAGCGCTCTTGAAAAATGCAATCTACAAGGTGTCCTCAGATTTTAGCTCAGGTCAGTGGTTTAGGCCCCAGAGCTCATCAAATGTCAAAAAGGCTATTTTTTACAAAACAGTTTTTGCACAAATAGCTTTTTACCTAATAAAGGCAAGACAATGATTGTGATGCCATCGTGTTTGTCTCATCAAGGCGCTTGGAATCATATTAGTGCTGACCAGGTTAGGTCAACTTAAAAATTTAACCTCAGGTCAAGGTGAACACATATTGGTACTTGGTGACCCAAGTAGGTCATGTTGCATATGGGAAGACGTGCCTCTACGAGAGAAACACATTTGTGTCGGTTTCACTTCTCTATCGTCAATATGTCGAGAGTTATTGACATTAAACTGTTGGTGACCTCGGATGACCTCGGCTGAGCCTGTGGAGGTCACTGAACAAAAATGGCACCTAGGTAATCAAGAATGGCCTATAATAACATGATCCAGAAGGAATTATACTGATATCTTGCGTATCCTTGGAATAGGAAGCATTTGAATATTTCCCCATTGATTATAATGGGGAGGTCACGAAATTGACCCGACCTTAGGTCGCTGATATAAAAAAAAATCAAGATATACGAATTGTAGATATATATATATATATGACCTTATGAAATCCTGTAAGTGTAAAACCGATCATCCAAAAACTGTGACTGTGGTACGACCACAAGTTCTTTTTGGAGGTGGGGTCACGTGACCTGGTCTGGTGACCTGAGCTGAGATGACCAGATGCATTTTTTTACAACATAATGTGCGCAATTGATGCCCGAAAAGCTGCACCAAAAACGGCGACGCTGCGCGCTGCCTGTCTGCCGGTGTGTGCGTGTGCGTGTGCGTGTGCGTGTGCGTGTGCGTGTGCGTGTGCGTGCGCGTGCGCGTGCGCGTGCGTGTGCGCGTGCGTGTGTGGGTGTGGGTGTGTTTGCACTAGATGCATCCATATGCATTTTATAAGTGGATGGAGTCTTAGTTATATCAGGTTTATCAAATATCGTTTTCACTCATGTACATATATTTGATAAAAGCCCATTCAATGGCGCTGGCCTCAGCATTATAATACTTAATTGTTAGTAACATCAGTGTAGTTACCATAGTATATACCCATTCATTGGCGCTGGCTTGGGGATCCCTACTCAGCAACAAGCTACGCTTAGCTGAGTGGGGTCTACAAAGTTGCAGCAAGAAAAGCTTGAAAATAGATCAGAATTTGTCCTCCGCCCTGTATGACTGATATCCCCTTTACTAACACAGTGAATGAATCCATCTTCATCCCGTCCTGGATGAGGATGAGTGAGGATGATATCCTGGGACGTAGTGGGGGGGGGGGGGGGGAGTCATTTGCTGTTTTCAACAATGACTACTTTCCGCCTTCTTTTATATCACCACATCTAACACCCAAACTACCTCTCTTCATATGCTTTTTATGTTTGTTTCCATTTCTTAGCTGGGAGTGCCGCGACATTTTCTCTTTTGTTATCTGGTGTTAACTTAAGGTGTCGTGCGTCGTTGGGATCGAGGGCGGGGGTACTCCTGGTCACCTATTAATGGGTGGCGGTTAGAAGAAGAAAAAAAACGTGAAAAACAGTGATCTTATAAGAAAACTTGATGAAAACTGAAGTTGTTTTTTTCTCTCGAGTGATTTAATTTGAAGTTTGTATGTATCCCTGTCTTTCAATGACAAAACAGCGCACCTGATGGAATTCAAGCAGCCCCGGTGACACTTAACCCGTGCCACGCTGAGGGGGGGGGGGAGAATTTGACCCCCTCCCGGATTTGCTCAATAACTTGAAAACTATTATAGATATCAACGTCAAACTTGCAGTACCTTATGCTGCATCAATTACACGTCTTCTCACCACATTCCAATGACATGTATGCAATATTTTGGGAGATAATAACGTTTTAATGACACCATGTCATGACATTTTGGGTGAAAAACGATCAATGTTTGAACAATCGTAGAAAATAGAGTTTTGAAGCAAATTGCAAATAAGAAACGTCAAAAGAAAGGAAATGACATTCTCTTCAAAATGTCCTCGGATTTGCGTAATTCGGTGTTTTTGACCCCCCAAATAAAAATAAAAATCAAGAAAGAAAAAAAATCATTTGTTTTAAAGTGAATTTCTTATGTTCAAATATCAAAATAAGGTGTCCGGCCCAAATCCGCGGAGAAAAAAAATGAGGGGGGTACCTTTTTGCCACAAAAAGACCCCCACGTAGAGAGGCTGGATCCGTCAGTGTCTGATCACCACATGTAAATCCCACACCCTTGACATTGAGTGGGGGAGTTTAAAACATGAAATGCATGCATTCTTATATTGAAGCACCACAAAAAGTGAAATATGCTTAAGCTTTGAAACAGGTGGAAACGAGAGCCCCATCAGTTATGAATTCAGGTTGGCACGGCTTTGGGTCTGGCTGAATGAGCTGGAACGGGATGGGGGCGGAAAATGTGTCCCGTGAAGGGCCCTAGCCAAGACCAAAAATAGGATCGAAGATCCACAAGATCCCACGAAAAATAATT
Source organism: Chirona hameri (assembly GCA_036785665.1). NCBI lineage: Eukaryota > Metazoa > Arthropoda > Thecostraca > Balanomorpha > Balanidae > Chirona > Chirona hameri. The sequence goes on from JAXIVJ010008610.1 coordinate 34,845, forward strand.
TTTCAAGATCCACGGGATCCCACGTCAAAATGATCCTGCAGGATCCAGGATCACATCCCAGAAAAAAAGAAAAATCCCAGATCTTGGATCCTAGGGATCCTGGATCCCGGATCTTTTTTTGGATCTTGGCACATGTCTGGGTGGCTGGTCGCATTACCTGCAATATATCGATTGCATTTTGACAATGTTTGTTTTTAGGTGGTGTTGACTTGCGTTGACACCGAGTTAGAAATATTATTTGCCATAATTTTTCCATTTTTGTATTATTTCCAATTGAAAATAACGCCAACACGCGTCTTGAAAAGGCGCACCTTTTGATGGGTGGCTCGTACTCACACACCGATGAACACACAAACACATTTATGGGTATGTATATCACATTTATTTATGCACATGCACATTTATGGATGTGTTCAGGCAACGCAATTTATGGGTATGTGTTCACCCAACTCCACTCATACAAGGTCATAGTGCCAAACATTCACACATCTTCAATCGCGACCAATATACTCGCGAGCCGCTACCCAGCGAACGAGGTTGTTAGTGTTTCTTACATATTCTGATTCAAGGATAGACTTTTGCCGGTATGACTTCACAACTCGTTTTGGTGACGCAAGATTGTTGTGACGTCACATATACAAATATGAATATTTTTCAAATTATGACAAATCGCTACTTCTACTACTACTACTAAATCTACTAAATCGCCAGGACCAAAGTTCGTAAACATAAGGTTCGTAACGGAAGAAGTTCGTAAGCAAAGGTTCGTATGCAAAGGTTCGTATCGGATAAGGTTCGTATGGGATAAAGTTAGTAACGGCTAAAGTTCGTAACGGAAAAGGTTCGTATCGGATAAAGTTCGTATTCAAAAAGTTCGTAACGGATAAAGTTCGTATGCAAAAGGTTCGCATGCTGAAGTTCGTAAAGGAAAAAGTTCGTAATGGAAAAAGTTCTTAAGCAAAGGTTCGTATGCAAAGGTTCGTATCAGATAAGGTTCGTATGTGATAAAGTTCGTAACGGCTTAAGTTTGTAATGGAAAATGTTCGTATCGGATAAAGTTCGTATTCAAAAAGTTCGTAAAGGATAAAGTTCTTATGCAAAGGGTTCGTATGCTGAAGTTCGTAAAGGAAAAAGTTCGTAAGCAAAGGTTCGTATGCAAAGGTTCGTATCGGATAAGGTTCCGAACCTTTGCTTATTAACTTTTTCCGTTACGAACCTTATGTTTACGAACTTTTGTCCGGTTACCGTTACCCTTCCGAACGGAGAGAGATAGAGAGACACCGTAAACAGTAACGTGTTGCCTGTCATAAGGACAATATAGGTTCGTATCGGATAAAGTTCGTATTAAAAAAGTCGTTACTGTTTACGGCAGGGTCCTAGGATTGCTTTGAAGCCAGGGTGCGGAGTGGAAAATTTGGCCTAAAAATAACCACAAAGAGTGGAAAATTCAGCCTAAAAAAAGGCCATATGATGTACTCGGTTTTGCCAAAACTCACCCATCAGAATCAGCTGTTAGAAATGGCAGTACTTTCCTAAGCTGTTTCTTTCTTCATCCACAGGTTAATATTATCATTAGTAATGGCAGTGTTAGGCAGACTGGTTATTGATTCGACTCTGATTGAATCGATTGGAATCGTTCAATCAAAATCCCTTGAATCAAAGAAGAATCGATTCACCACCGGATTTTTTCTTCTTTTCATGAATCATGATTGAATCAAAACCCGCATAGAAACAAGGCTGAATTAATCAAAAAGACTGTGCAATGCTATTTCAATGGTGAGTCAAACGTGATTTGATAAAAAAAAAATGTTTTGATTATTTTAATCGGAAAGAATCATTTCTCAAAATGGTTATCCATGAATCAAACGGTGACTGAATCATTCATATTCCAAAATGAATCGTGATTGAATCCTTCCAAAAAAGGTGAATCAACAACCAGTCTGGTGTTAGGGAATAGGGTTACCTTAGTTAACCAATACATCCTGATTTAGAGAGTGGAAAATTCACAGTAAAACTGGTGAAAACGAGTGGACAAATATTAACCACAGGGTGTCGTTTTCCACCCAAAATTGTGCAATCCTAGGACACTGGCTAACGGTGTCTCTCTATCTCTCTCCGTTCGGAAGCGTAACGGTAACCGGACAAAAGTTCGTAGACATAAGGTTCGTAAGCACTTTAATTTATAGTAGTAGTTTAACTTATGACGAGAGGTTATAATAGCCACAGGCACATGTGGACGACCTTAATAGAGTACTTTTTGGCCGACGGAAGTACGACCATGTATCGGATCTGCTGGGGAGGCTGGGGTGGCTCGGCGCGGAGGGCATGGCCACTTACCACACACTGTGCCTCACGCACAAGGTGCGTTGCTGCGGCGAGCCTGAACAGCATGCTGCGAGTCTGTCCACCGTAGCAGAGGCCCGCGCTACCGAGCGGGCCACGCGACAGGACCACATGTTGTTTGTTCCCGGTCACGCACGGAGATGGGACGGTGGCGTTTTGCCTGCCGGGGACCAGCGCTGTATAACGCCCTGCCACGCGACCTTTTAGGACTGCCCGTGCCGCTGTTTCGTCGCCAAGTGCGGCGACATCTCGCTGCCGCTCCGCGGACACCGGACTGACCGACGCAGCGATTCTCACCGTCATGCCGACAGGTTTTAGTTAACTGATTGTATGGGTGTGTGTGTATGTGTTCGCGTGTGTCAGTGTTTTTGTATTCTTGTTTTTACTTGTGCGATTTTATTGTATGCTTTTTCTGACCATGTTTCCTGTGTGTTTAACTTATGACGAGAGGTTATAATAGCCACAGGCCGCATGTGGACGACCTTAATAAAAGTCTGTATCTGTATCTGTAACGGAAAAAGTTCGTAAGTAAAGGTTCGGAACCTTATCCGATACGAACCTTTGCATACGAACCTTTGCATACGAACTTTTTCCATTACGAACTTTTTCCTTTACGAACTTCAGCATACGAACCTTTTGCATACGAACTTTATCCTTTACGAACTTTTTTAATACTAACCTTATCCGATTGCTAAGGTCTCAAATGAGGAAAGAGGCTGGGACCACTGGAAAGTGCAAAGAAATTTGGTGACAGACATGAACCGTCAACTAAAAAGTAAACATATCAATCATCAGATACAAAAACTTATTGAAAACAAACAAAATCCCCGGAAATATCATCAGATCCTTAAAGGAATGATAGGACGAGAACGTACTTCATTTCTTCCTCCATTGATTGATGCTAGTGACGAAATATATGAAGATAATGTAGATAAGGCAAATCTACTTAACGATTACTTTGCAGGTCAATCAAAAGACATATTACCAGAGCAAGAAGCTCCTTTTTGTGTACCTGATAGGGAGATACCTACCATACAAGCAAGGTATTACAATCACAGAGGATGAGGTATTCACACAGCTCAAAGCGCTAAACGTGAACAAATCTTGTGGGCCTAATGGTATCCCAAACAAAATGCTAAAAATGATTGCCATTTTCCTAAAAGAACCACTTACAAAGCTATTCAATAAGTCACTAGCTGAGGGGAAATATCCGTCAGCTTGGAAATATGCCAATATAATAGCAATATACAAAAATAAAGGCTCTGCATCAGATGTTAAATCCTATAGACCAATTAGCCTCTTGCCCAGTGTTTCAAAAATATTTGAAAAAGTTGTATTTAATAGAATATATGAACATCTTGTTTCCGATAGCCTCATAACAGATCGACAGAGTGGTTATCGGCACCACCATGGAACTCATACACAGCTTGTTTATTTAATCCACTCGTTGCATTTGCCTCTCGACAAAAACATGGATTTTTCGATAGTATATCTGGATATTTATCGGTATTTTGACAAGATTTGGCATAAAGGGCTTTTGGCGAAGTGCGAACAACAATGTGGTTTAAAAGGGACCTTATTGCGTTGGTTAGAATCATATTTGTACAACAGAACACACAGCGTAGTCATCAATAATTATATTTCAAAAATACAAACTATTAATGCGGGATGCCCTCAGGGCTCAGTATTAGGTCCCCTGTTGGCATTAATTTACTTGAATGACTTAGATGGATCAACCGAAAATGAGCTATTTTTCTTTGCTGACGACGCAATTTTATTTAAGCCCCATGTCCATAACTCTGCAGAAGCAGAGATGTCTCTTCAAAGAGACCTGGACAAAATACAACAATTTGGGGACAAATGGGCGATCACCTTCAGCTCATCAAAAACCATACAGCAAACCTTTACAAATAAACATATCTCGAAAATCCACCATCACTTAAGTTTGGAAGTGATACCATCCCCATAGTAACAAATCACAAACACCTTGGTTTGAATATATCCAGTGACCTCAGGTTCCATTTCCACATAAAATAAATTGTTAAAAAGGCAAATGCGGCACTGGGGCCACTTTACCCAATAGCACCGCACATTCATAGACAAACCTTACAACAAATTTATGTGATGTATATAAGACCAATATTTGATTACAGTGATACAGTATATCACAGGCATCTGACTGTCACTGATTCTTTAAGCCTAGAAAAGATTCAAAATCGGGCAGCCAGACTTATAACTGGAGCTTTCCGCAGGACCTCCACAGACGCTTTGCTGGAGGAATTAGGGTGGACAACATTACATACTAGAAGAGAAATCAGTAGCTTAAATATGTTCTATAAAATCAAACAAAATGCTCCTCAATATCTTCTAGATGTGATTCCACCCACACGGCACGAAATTACAGCCCGCAATCTTAGGAACTCGAGTAACATAACTTTACCATCAAACCGTTTGTCCTTTCAAAATGCATTTTTTCCGGCTACCATCCGACGGTGGAATAGGCTTCCAGAAGATGTCAAAACAATAACATGTAATCGTTCCTTCAAACAAGCAGTTGCTAAGATGTATGATTTGACTAAACCGCCATTATACTACAGCTTAGGGTACAAAATAAATAACATTCTACATACTCGACTAAGACTTGGCATGTCTAGCTTGAATGCTCACTTGTTCAGGATAAATTCCCCTCAGGTTGACTCACCGCATTGCAACTGTGAACCAATTGCTGAAACAGTCAAACACTATTTACTTTTCTGCCCTCAGTATATTTTGCCAAGAGAAGAGCTAGAGAAAACGCTTCTAAATTGGATAGTAGATTACAATAAATTAAGTATTAGCGACAAACTAGCTGTAGTCTTGTACGGTCATACTTTGCATGAGGCTGTGGCTGGCTGTGGGTTTGGCTGTGGCTGCATCTGTGCAGAAGTATATAAGAACTACAAAACGTTTTGACAGCTAAATGCCACGGTTTGATGATGCATTTGACGTAAGTGACGTTTGATAAATCAATTGGTGGTTATTGTACGGCCGTGGTTTAATGTGTATAACCAGGCCAGAGGGAGGCACGGAGGGGAGGGGAGGGGTAGTGTATGTGCGTTGTGTGTGTATATTATATATGTATGTGTATGAGTGGGAAATGGTGCCAAGATATAAGCACTTACGTGCTTTTGCACATTCCCACCATATCTCTGTTTGTATTGTTTTGTTTTTGTTTTGCTTTCAATACACCATGATGATGATGATCCGATACGAACCTTTTCCATTACGAACTTTAGCCGTTACGAACTTTGTCCCATACGAACCTTATCCGATACCAACCTTTGCATACGAACCCTTGCTTACGAACTGTTTCCGTTACGAACCTTATGTTTACGAACTTATGTCCGGTTACCAAGTTTAACCTTATGCTCATATTAAGATGAAATATCCAAATAAAATCAAAAATATATTTTCGGCTGTGAGCCTTCTTCAGCGGATCTGAAGATCCACTGAAGATCCACTGAAGAAGGCTCACAGCCGAAAATATATTTTGGATTTTCTTTTGATATTTCATCTCAATATGAGCATAAGGTTAAACTGTGCTAACGCCCACTTGCTGTGCTAGACGCAGTTCGCAGAGTTCGAAATGCAGCGAATCATATAAGCAAGTCAAACGATTATATGGTTTTATTTCGACCCATGTCCAAAGGATGATTGCAGTGTCGACAAACTGCACCACACGGTCAATGACACCGGACACGGCAATTTCTAAGTGGCCACCCCTCTGATGCAGTTTTTCTGCACCAGTTTCAGATTTCGCGTTGCTGGGTTGCGAAAACAGATCGCAAAATGCATGACGAAACGACTAAATCTGCGTAGAAACGGGACTGGCACGACTACCTCCGCTGCCTTGGCTGACCAGCACTGTGCGGATACCGTCCCTTCTATATATTGACACATCTAGTCATATTTCATACTTCCCTCCGCCGAAGCTAATTTCTGCTAAACTGTAAAGTATTGTTCGGCTTTTATGTGGATGCATGCAAGATTCCTTTACTAATGATGCATCCAAGATTCCTTTACTAATGATACATCCAAGATTCTTTTACTGATGATACATCCAAGATTCCTTTACTGATGATGCATCCAAGATTCCTTTACTGATGATGCATCCAAGATTCCTTTACTGATGATACATCCAAGATTCTTTTACTGATGATACATCCAAGATTCCTTTACTGATGATACATTCAAGATTCCTTTACTGGTGATACATCCAAGATTCCTTTACTGATGATGCATCCAAGATTCCTTTATTGATGATGCATCCAAGATTCATTTACTGATGCATGTGAGGCTACCTGGGCATCTCGTTCTTTATAAGACAATTATATTCATATGCATAAAGTTTCGGTGTTAAATTTCGCTGCGGTTGATACGCCGACTTCAATGTTAATGGCTGCTGGGCCAACTCGCGCCCAAGTGTGGTCAGTTACAGTCGTCCACTAGGCCCTGTGGTCAGTTACGGTCGTCCACTAGGCCCTGTGGTCAGTTACAGTCGTCCACTAGGCCCTGTGGTCAGTTACAGTCGTCCACTAGGTCGATACGCCGACTTCAATGTTAATGGCTCCTGGGCCAACTCGCGCCCAAGTGTGGTCAGCTACAGTCGTCCACTAGGCCCTGTGGTCAGTTACAGTCGTCCACTAGGCCCTGTGGTCAGTTACAGTGGTCCACTAGGTCGATACGCCGACTTCAATGTTAATGGCTCCTGGGCCAACTCGCGCCCAAGTGTGGTCAGTTACAGTCGTCTACTAGGCCCTGTGGTCAGTTACAGTCGTCCACTAGGCCCTGTGGTCAGTTACAGTCGTCCACTAGGCCCTGTGGTCAGTTACAGTCGTCCACTAGGCCCTGTGGTCAGTTACAGTCGTCCACTGGGCCTTGTGGTCAGTTACAGTCGTCCACTAGGCCCTGTGGTCAGTTGCAGTCGTCCACTAGGTCGATACGCCGACTTCAATGTTAATGGCTCCTGGGCCAACTCGCGCCCAAGTGTGGTCAGTTACAGTCGTCCACTAGGCCATGTGGTCAGTTACAGTCGTCCACTAGGCCCTGTGGTCAGTTACAGTCGTCCACATGGAACTCGGCGTTTCGGTGAAACTCACCTAAGCGATGCGTGCATTGCATGCTTATTGCTTATGTCTATGCTATGATTATGCTATGTTATACGAGATAACAAATTTAAATACCTAGTGGAGACAGGGGAACGCCGAACTACGGGAAAAGGCGAAATTGTCAATTACGCTTAACCCACGCGGCGCTGGGGGAGGGGGGTACATTTTACCCCCTCTATTTTCTCAATAACTTGACAACTATGACATGTATCGAAGTGAAACTGTCGGTACCTTATGATACATCAATTATACGTCTTATGTCAACATTATATTGATATTGGTGAAGTAGTTTGGGAGATAATGACGTTTAAGTGACGTCATGTCATGCCATTTTTGGTGGAAAAACGTTAAATGCTTGACAAATCGTAGAATATGAAGTTGTGATGCAAGTTGCAAATGCAAAACGTCAAAAGAAAGGAAATAACATTCTATTCCAAATGGCTATTTCGGAATTTCGAAATTTTGGGTTTTTGACCCCCAAAAATGGAGATGTTTTTCGGAAGAATTTCCACAAAGTTTTTTTTTTGGAAGATACTTTTTTTTAAAACGGAAGATGTATTAGAGAACCAAGTAAGAACGATACTTAAACCAAATTCCAAAGCAATATCTTTATTTTTGACTAACTTATGACTCCCTAAGTATAAGTAACTCATGACGTCATTTTTTTAAGTTACGTTTTTTTGGCTTTTAGTGACCAGATACAGACACATAAATGCCACCGCTGTATTTTTTTAGATAAAGTTGGTCTAGAAACATGCCTTTTGTATTTAGATTAATCAATTTCAAATTGTGTCCTTATTGTGACCTGACCTTGACCTGAGGGTCATTATATGGGGTCAGGTTGTGAAAATAGCTGCTACTATCGAATTCTACGTGTAAAATAACCCGTACAGCATGTGTCGCATGGCTTTCGTAGGCCTGCGACCTTTTGTGACCTGACCTTGACCTTGACCTTTGCTTGCAATTTCACTTTTGCTTATGTGGCAGATGCATTGTACATTTTAGAGCCCTTTGTGAGATAACAGTCACAATCTAACGCTTTGGATGGAAAGTATGGCCCAAAATCCCAAATACATAAATTTTGACATTTTACCTTACCGTGACCTGACATGTGACCTTATTTTGAGAATTTCGGGTATGCGTTAGATTCTTCTCACTGAGAGCTTTCGATCGTCGTCTTGCGTGTCTCGCTGCGATCCTTGGTCCGGAAGATACGGGGGGTAAAATTTATCCCCCAGCGCCGCGCGTTCGGCTGGAGACCCCAGTGCCGCGCAGGTTAAACGCGTGAGAGGTGCAAGCTTCTGCTCACACCTGTTGACACCTGCGCATATGCTCCTGAGCAGCAAACACTCGGAAACTCCACAAGTTACAGGCATCGATACTGCGGGACGCCAGTTGCGCCTGGCATGACCTTGAGAAACAGGGCATAGGTTACGGGTCATGGGGATAGAACTTATAAAATTCAGAGTGTGTCAAATTGTTAAAAAGTAGGGTACTGGAAGTTTCATTGCAATCGGTTGATAAATACGCGAGTTATTTCCGTAAAAAGTTATCATGCGACAGTTCACGTTCGCTACTGGCTGGATACCACTCGCAATAACGTAAGCCAGCCTGTCGCGCGATGCCGACAGCGAAAAACCGATCGCCCCAAAGAAACGCGGCTGCTAATTAACTGTGCCCTTAAGTCTGTACGATCCAGAAAACCGCTCGTTGATATTTTTGCTTGCAAGCATGCCTATGTGTTGTATTGTGGGAGAAATCAATGGAGCATATTGTTTGTTGCGTGATCATGTATTTTGTGTGCGACGTCAAAATGTCGTGATGGCCTGGGAGGATTGAATGGATATCTCTCCCCACCCCCACACACCCCCACACCCCGTACGCAGGAGGGGGACGGCGGGGAAGAGGCAGCTTCCAATATTCTCGAAATTAAACATGGATCATTTGGCAGTTGACTTGAAATAAATTACACAAATATATCCATTTGCCCCTTGAAATTGTTAAGACTTCAGGTGTGCCTACCTTCTGCTCCATCGTGAGCACACCCATGTAGTGATGGATCGAAGAGAGACGATGTAGGGCGAATCCAAAGTCTAGGAGGAAAGGGTAGCTTACAAGGCGCAAAACAATGTACAAACAAATCTAACCTATCGCAAAACACCTTTAAAACATACTTGGGACCATTTTCCTCATGCTTAAAAAATTTACAATTTCGTCCCAAGTCATCATTTTTGTTTTCTTCTGTACGTTTTTTTCTCATTAAGAATGGGACGCACAACCAAGTGTAACGAACAAAATCCATTCTCTTGCTCGGTTCGGCTGGGTTCTGATCCTCCGACAACGGCATAACTAAACTTCCCCACAGCCCAATATTTGTCGCTTCACTGACTGATCTGATCTGTCGCCAACGCTCGCTGCCAAGTTACCGAAAAAAATAGACCTCTGCCTATTGTCTCGCTGTTTTTTCTTTCTTCGGAAGGGCTCCCTCTAATGATTTCATAGGAGACCAAAATTATATGTTTGCCCACAAGACAGCGAGCCGGGGGACCGTCCTCAGTCGTTGGGGACGATAAACTTCGCCACTAAATTCTGCCAATTATTGGAATTGTGCGATCGGATGGTAGGGTCAGGGCCGCGCAACAAGCTCTGCTAAACGTGGGTCCTGA
>JAXIVJ010008610.1:50000-54782 GCA_036785665.1 Chirona hameri
ACTGGACTCAGATACTCTCCTGTCATAGCAAGATTCACAAATATGCTGCTCATTGGCACCATGGTATTGAGATGAGTAACATTCAAGGTTGAGAGGTGTGAGGTGGGATGAGCGAGTTTGTGAGTAGTTATATGCCGAGTTTGAGAGTTTGTTTGTATTTAGTGAGTGTCTATCGGTGTTGGAATGGTCACCGTCCGTTCTGGCACCGTTCCAGCGATCAGCGATCAGGGAGCCGAGGTCAGGTGACCGGGAGCCAGTGATTCAGGTTGATCCATTGTTGGTTGATTGCTAGTTGCTTTGGGTTTATTTGGGTGCCTGTACCAGGGACGCGCTTGCCACTGTTAACTGTGGTCAATCAGGTCATGTATTGAGTTTGACCCTAATTCCAGCGGGCTCATGGCAATACATGAAAATGAAGAAATGAAGCATTTCATTGATCAGCGGTGTCAGTGTGTCAGTGTGTCAGTGTGTCAGTGTGTCAGCAGTGTCAGCAGTGTCAGCGGTGTCGGCGGTGTCATCGGTGTCAGCGGTGTCAGCGGTGTCATCGGTGTCAGCGGTGTCAGCGGTGTCAGCGGTGTCAGCGGTGTTAGCGGTGCCAGCGGTGTCAGCGGTGTCAGCGGTGTCAGCGGTGTCAGCGGTGTCAGCGGTGGTGCAGTGCACCGACATCCAGCGGCGACGGAAGCTCTCCAGAGATGCGGAGGCAAATCGCAAGGAAGAGCGGGCAAATCGTCTTTTTAAACGGATTATTACCATGCAACAGCCTTAGACATAATTATTAAAGGGAGTGCGTCTAGCCAAATACTGTAAGAAAATATGTTTTACCGATAGATCTGGCTTTGCTGTATCGAATGGTGTCACTCGTTCCTCTGTAGCTGGAAACAGTGGCTCATAATGTTGGATTCGTTTTGCATTTTCCATATGTTATGCCATACTTCTCCGTCCGTTTGGTATGGCGCTATATCCGAGATATCCGATACACTCTCTGACACCGGCACCTTATCTATTGGCGCCGCGACAATACCCGAGTGTTCCGATCAGCCACCCGAGCGGAGAGGCCTACCCTTGTCAGAGACTGTAGTGGGCGGAGCCGGCCGTGAGAAACTTATGACATCATGCGTTATACAAAAGAGAAACTTGCTGATTTCTCCAAGAATATCAATCATTTGCTCAAACCAAAGTTATATTCGTATTTTTCAACTCAAGATACCTATTACTGCCAAATTTCAAGAAATCGGCCACGGTGAAATATTCCCTTTAAATGTGGCAATCTTGTTCGGCTTTAATGTGGATGCATATACCTGGCACCTCATTTTTATATATATGATAATTGCATTCCTATGCATACAGTTTGGGTGTTAAACTTGGCCGATACGCTGATTTCATGTCCCTGATTACTGGGCCAACTCGCCCAAGGGTGGTCAGTTGCAGTCGTCGACTTGGAGGCTCCAGCGGTTTGGTGAAACTCACTAAGCGATGCGCGCATTGCATGCTTATTGCTTATGCCCAGTGGCGCACGCAGGATTGCATAGGGGGGGGGGGGGGGACAGAGCCCTAAGAGCAGTCCCCCTTGTGCGCAGGCCGCCACCCGTGTTTTAAAGAAAACGTTGCGGATTTCGGTCACTTGTTTTTTAGCGGGATCGGGAGCGGGATCTACAACTCTGATCGGGATCTGAGACATGATAATTGTCTTGTCAATGTCGTGTAAGGTGACTGCGTGTGCTACTGATGTGCGGTACAACTGTCGAGAGTTGACGAAATTAGGTAAATGACAACACGCAGTAGTGGTGAACCGATACGGTGTTTGCGTAGCAGGTATGTGTGATCAGTTGGGGCGATTTATGGCTGATTTGTATAACATACAGCATCGCAACAAATGTGGAGACGGTCTCGCGCATGACTTGGGAATGCATAACCAACGGATCCAGGGTCTGGTGTCAACCAGCTGCTGCATAGCTGCCTGGAAGCTGCGCACAGGCTTTCTGGAATTTGGTCAAAATGAGATAGGCACGGGGAACAGATCGCGTCAAAAATTTCAAACGTCGTAATAACTAAAGGTGTTTTTTTCGAGAGATCTGCTACCCATTGTCTTTGGTGGGCTTGGATACTCAAAATCATCGGTCCGTAGGTACATCTCTAGTATTGACGATGAAACGTAACACGTGCCAAATAGCGCAGCATTTTATTTCATCAGTGAAGTTGAGTGTTACAATATTATTTGCCTACGCCTACGGCTACTATGGCAATGCTTGAGATTCTTATGCGCAAATTGAAGTGTAGATAGAAACCGCGTTTACTTTATATTCTCTAGGCACGAAGGAATTATCTATTCGGAAATTTAGGCAATTTTTGGGATTGGGCCAAATTACGGCGCTTTATTCCGTTTCAACCTCCCAGATTCATGTCCTCTACAAGTTTAAAAGTCGCAGCCTTTGGACGTCGAAGTGCCGTATAAACTACGCTAGGCTACGTTCGCGAACGGAATAGGAATTAACCCTGGAGGCGCGGGGGAGGGTATTTTGACCCCCTTTGATTTTCCCGCCATAATCAGAAACGCATCGAGATATCGACTTGAAACTTGCAGCAACCTGAAATGAATAGATAGGTCACGTTTTTACAACAAATTGGGTCCCGGCCAGGTCAGGTCAGGTCACCAGGTCAGGTCATATGACATGACCACCAAACAACTTCTAGGTAGCACCACCGGCACAGTGGTTAATCGAGCGACATGAAACTCATGGCACGTCATGAGGTCATTAAGGACTATAATTCGTTTATCTCGGATTTTGTATATCGGTGACCTAAGGTCAAGTTATAGTCGTGACCTTTTCAATGTATTCTTTTGGTGAACAAAACAAAAACGCATATTTATCAGTTCTAAAGGATATATGCAGTTCATGTTTGCTCTAGGCACTAGTTTGGGGCCATGTCAGATCATCGAGGTGACATTTCTGGTCAGTGACCTCTGCAAGGTCACCGGGCCCATATCACGTCTTTGTCACCACCGGGCCCTGCCTCGATCGGGCCTGATCAAGACCTCAAGATGGTGACACGGGCCCGTTCCCCTACCAGGAACGGGCCCGTGTCACCAGAACGTGCCCGTATCAATAATGTGTAAGGACCGGGCCCTGTAGTGACGGGCACTCGTCCAGACCGGGACCCGTGCCACACCCTTGCCAGCACCGGGACCCTGCCTCGATCGGGGCCTGACCAAGACCGGGCCCCTACCAGGAACTGGCCCGTATCAAGAATCTGCAAGGGCCTGGCCCTGCTGTGACGGGGCTCTCGACCTGACCGGGCCCCATATCACGCCTCTGCCAGCACTGGGGCCCTGCCTCGATCGGGCCGCTACCAGGAACGGGCCTGTATCAAGAACTTGCAAGGTGCGGGCCCTGTTTTGACCGGGCCCTCGTCCTGACCGGGCCCCGTGTCACGCCTTCGCCAGCACCAGACCCCTGCCTCGATCGGGCCTGACCAAGACCGGTCCCCTACCAGAAACGGTCCCCGCATCAATAATATGCGAGGAACGGGCCCTCGTCCTGACCGGGCCCCATATCACGCCTTTGCCAGCACCGGGCCCCTGCCTCGATCAGGCTTGACCAAGACCGGGCCCCTGTCAGGTATGGGCCCGAATATGGGCCCGAATACGGGCCCTCAGAAATTTAGGGGGAGGGGGGTTCAGCTGAGCCCTTTGACCCCCCCCCCCCCCCCCCTGTGTGCGCCATTGCTTATGTCAATGCTATGTTATGCGAGAGAACAAATCTACATAGATACCTACAACCAAACATATGTAGCTGTTCGATAGATGTGGAAGTGCTCTCAAATTTGTTTTAAAATGGATGTCAAATCCAATGTGAGCGATGCTGAGATACAAACCTCAGCTAATTTGCACTGCAATCATAAAAAAACACAGTTCGCTGTCACCTAGCAACGTGTCAGCAGTAAGCGTTGTCGGAAACCGTACTTCAGACACTGCGGTACAGCATCATCACAGGCGTTCACCACTACTGCCATCTATTGTTAGAGTTATCATTAAAGAGACTATGCTCATTGCCAATCACCGCGCAGCGCCCAGGGCCGCGTTCCACTCGCTGTGCTGGCTGCGTCACAATCAGTGCAGGAATCGCAGGCATTCGTCGCAGCCGTGAGGCTTAATTTGGTTTAAAGGGAATGTTTCACATTTCTGAAAGTTGTCAAATATACGCTGGTTGTAGTCGAAAATATCAAGTAAGTGCTTCTGAAAACGATGGTTATATTTTGGCTCTCGAAAAGTCGCTTAACTTTATACAAATAAAGTTTTTTTTAAATTTGGGATGACGACGTCATTATTGAGCTATAGAGAGAGATAGAGGAAACCTTTACGCTACCATTTGGCAGCACAATCGTTTCAGACAATTCTGGCGACTTAAACACAAACATTGTGGAACTGTGTCTTCTCCCGCACAGAACGCAATTACGAGTGCGAGGCATTGCGATAGCTCAATATTTATTTGAGAGAAAAAAAACAATCAATCCATTACTGAGACTTCAAACAGCGCGAAAAACTTCAACTTATACCGCAATCTATCGCGTTGGCCCTTGTTTACATCGTACTCGGTAATCCAGCCAAGGTTCGAGAAATACAGGTCGTCTGACCTCCAGGACCAACCATCTTGAAGTGGATGTCAGCCATTCAGCGGCGGGACTAGCCTAGATAGACCCCATTTAGCAAATTATAAATTAAATTGCTTAAAAACGGATAAGTTTTGGGGAAAATGACCTTCATAATTTAGACATGTCAATAAC